>DWLI01003947.1:0-11306 GCA_018249915.1 Cecropterus dorantes dorantes
CGGAGTGATCACCATACCGGTCTGACACTTAGTGGGTTCCGGGTTCGATCCCCGGCCAGACAGACCTCTGAATGATAAATTTAGGTTCCTGTTCTGGGTCTGAGTCTTTGTGTATTCGTCTTTGTTTGTCCATGGCACCCGCGACACAGGAGATAATCCTAGTGCGGGGCTATGAGTGTAGAAAGTGTAAGTGTGTGTGTGTGTATATTATTAAAAAAATACGTTTATACCTATGTAATACTCGACCAAGCTAACTAGACGAACGGTAGGAATGCGGTTTCCATCCCCGATCCCTTCTCACGCCCCGCTCTCGTCCTAGTACCGTTCGCACCTAGACTCCCTAATCTGTTTTGATTTTTGATACTAAAATAAATGAGCAACTATGAATTTGTTGTACCCATTAATTTTCATTACAATTTTAACCAAAATAAGTAAAAAAGTGTTGTTTAAGTACAAATATGCATATAAATTTTAAGACAAATTTATTAAAATTCACATTTAATTGAAATCAACATTTCCCAAAAAAATGATTATTGCTATTTTTTTGTCCTCAGTACTCGCGAGCTTCCGAGTGACGTCACGTTTGACATTCGTCTAGTTAGCTTGGTCGACTTATATGTACTTTCTTTTTATCAGAACCTGTTGCAAGTATGTGATCGTATACCGACCATCAGTGGTCAGCTCAAGATGTTGATCACCGTGAAGGGATCGTCGTTGGGACAACAAGGTATTTGCCTTTATCCTACTTTAAAGTAGAATATATACTTATCCTAAACTAACGCATAATCCTAATTATGCGTTAATTTCGGATAGTTTTAGTTACGGATATCATATTTTAAGAAATATCCGTAAAATACAAATGGGTAATAACTTGATTTTATTTATATGCTTTATATTCTATTATATTATAGTCTTTTATCATTTGCTATTATATTACAATAATTCATATCAGTTATTATTATACCTAACTAATCAATTTTTATGTGTTATTTACTAAAACTAAATAATGTCTCGAAACAAATTCGAAATTTGCCGTAATTTTTATATCGGATACGGATACGGATACACATTTATTCCGGATATCCGATAGTTACGGATACAAATTTATACCGGATATCCGATAGTTACGGATACAAATTTATTCCGGATATACGTTAGTTACGGATACAAATTTATTCCGGATATCCCATAGTTACGGATACGGTTATAGAGCTTCATTATATCCCAAATATAGATAATGCGCGTTGCCAGAAGCACCTTATAATATATTACAAGTTCTATTTTAATATAGTTCATGATTGGAGCACTTTATTTATATATATATACTTAAACCTAACGATAAGGCTTACGGGCTACTTGATGGAAAGTAGTTTCCGTCGCCTATGGATATGTGCAACACCAGAGGAGTCGCCAATACATCGCCGGCTTTAAAGGGAAGCTCTAGTCACACCTTTTTTGACGAGTTCCATGTCATAGCGCTCCGGAAATACCTCAGAAGGAAGTTCTTTCTACTTTCGTGACAAAAACGAGCGCGTATACCAAAATGTGGAAGGCCGTCACGAGTTGAATTGGTGCGGATGGAAATTTATACGGTTTGGTGGAGAAAAGGCCGTCCCTTACCGAACTTATATCATGTCAAATAGTAAATAAATAAAATATACCTTCCGGTGTACCGTACAGTATAGGTCTAATAAGTAGAGCGGCGCTTAAGGCTTGAAAGTTAATGATTTTTAATCGGTTCTAACCATTTACAGCACATCACTAGCGCCGCCAACTAACCGCGTCGTCTCGCTCGGATGTTTTCACAAAATTACAGTAATCGATTAATGTTGAGCGTAATCGATTTTATTACACGCGCTAATAGTTTTTCATGGCATTTACGATTAGTAATAAATTATTCAGTTACACTTGTAGTTAATAAAGCGTATAATTATTAAGTACTCAGGGTACTTTACCAAATTAGAGTTAGATCTGATTTTTTTATGTCTGTATGTCAGGATTCGAGACTATGATATTGACCTACATATTTTGTACAATTTTACCTAAATTATAAAATATATGAACCATTTATTTTACCATGAACTTGATTTATTCATATTATATAAATTGTGGGGTAATACTACATACGAAATAAAAACTCTTTGTACTTAAATTACCAATATGTGAACGATTAACCTAGAGTTATAAACTAACTGTGTTTTTGCCATTTGTTATAATTGGTAATTTAAATGTTGCTAGTGTATTACTTCTAATCGTGAAAACTTGTAATCGTCTTTATGTTACAATAGTATGTTATTATGTTAATAGGAAAGCCGTAAGCTTTTCTATTAAATAAATATTTATATATAACATCTATTATCGCTTCCTGGCTTAAATTTGTAATTGATAGACATATCTCTAAATATATAATGAAGTAAATGTAGAATCGATAATTTATGCTTTCTACAATTACGAGTATAGTACTAGGATTACCTGTTATCAGTATCATAACTACATACGAAGATGAATATATAGGTAATATTGTAATTCCAGTGTATACGAAGACAATTATTAAAAAATACAGATAACTTGATAAACGGTGGCAAAAACAAAATTGAAAACATATTATTGTTAATGTGTAAACAGGCTATTCTTTAGTGGTTCTTTATCCATCTTTCTGATGTTATATACGGTTTCAGTCGCATATGAGCATGCAGGGGGATGGGAACTCATAGGAAGTGGCCACGGCCGTTCATGGACATGATGGTATGGAGGAAGGTTCATGATGATGGATGATCCAAAGTAAGAAACTTTATTTAGAACAAGAGTTCAATTTGATGTCAACTACAGATGCGTTGCTATTCTGAGGATTAAGACAATTTCGTTATTTGGACGTGAACCGGCAACCACACCTTCCTACTTAAAATACTATTACTTTTTTCAAACAATTAAAAATTATTACAAATAGTAGCACAGTTTGTGAAAAATTAGTGCCTATACAGCGTTACTAATTGATTTTAAGCTAACCTGCAAATTTAAGTAATAAATTTGAATTCAGTTAAATGCATCATGTACGCTCGGTTGAAGTTCTAGCACTAACTCGGTCTATTAATTTTCATATTCGGGGCGAAGAAGCGGTATCACATATTTTCAGAAACTCAGAAAGTAATCATCGCATGTTAACTTTCTGTAACACTAGTAAATCTGTTTTTTTTTTGTTTAATGTCCTATTTATTTATCGCCAAGATATTCTTAGAACTATTCAAGACATATATAGTGATATTGGTAAAAGCATCATAATATTCTCCGTATCCCTCGAAACCTTATAAACGCCGTAAATATTTAGTTTTTAAATACCAATTGAAAAGTAATTTGTTTAGAAAAAATATTTCGAAGAAACACTGCATTATTTGTAACAAAATATGGATAAAATGTATTCATAAAATGTTAAAGAAAACTTTTAAGTAAAAGAAAACTTTTCAGTCTATTTTTTTTATTTTACTTTAAAAAAATCTGTTGTGAAATTTACTAATGAAAATCATACATCATCTTACTACTTTTAGCTTCATAAATATTTTTATTTTATAATTCGATTTCTATTAAGTTTTTTTTTTTTGTATATTATATAAAAAACGGCAAATCTCTCTAAGCAACTCCGACAATATTTTGTGTTGGGGAAACTTAGTTGTCATAAAAAGTAAAAGCGAAAAGAATTTCTGTTATTTGTCACGTCACTACAGCTGTCATGTTATTTTATAACCTAGAAAAAACTTGTATGACCTTACAAATAAACTAAGCACAATGAAACATTACACCCGTGAACATATTCACACGTGACCCCTAGTCATCTCATGAAGAGAAAGTCCATTCAGAAAAACTCCACCGACTCTATTATGCTAACACTTGTATATTTACATATTTCGTGTATTTCTATGAATTTCTATGGAAGATCAAGGTTAAAGATTTAAGAAAGACTTTCTTTTGTACATTTATCAACTATTTAACTGGATTGCTTTGAAGCTACTGACAATCGGCGTTTCTACTCTCACCCATAATGTCAATGAATATTATTTATTGCATAAACCTCTTTAAGTATACGTTCTTTGTGTTACCTATTATTAAAGGTCTCTCCTAGGAGGGTAAAAGAATATATTATATACTTGTTATTAATGTTTATTTATCAAAATCAGTTCTTAACCTATTTTAATTTATTTTACAATATTATTTCTACATATTTTAGACGGCCGACTTGACAACCCAAATCACAATTAATCTAATGTCTCTTCTTTTTTAAATAATGACCACTGTGCATAAAATTGTTCCAATGAGTACCATATACTTGTACACAAATACTTATATATTTAATCGCTGCCCATTTGTATAACACTATTGTAATATCGTAAATAAAGTCAATATGGTAATAATTTGAGTGGTAGCGATTACGAAGATTGCGACGAATTAAGTATTGTTACCAGTTATTTAAGTTAGGTGTCAGTGATTGTCGTTCCTTTCTTCAGTTCAAGGATTAAAAATGATGGCAAGAAAATAGTGCTATTCGTGCCTGTCTTATCGTTATATTCTTTAATATGAGTTCTTAATATAATTGTTACATAATTTTATAATAAACCAAGTGTAAATGTTTTATAAATAAGTCTGTAAACACTTTTTTCTCACCATATGTAATATGAGTAGGACGCCTATAGCCAGACTGCGCCTCAGCCGCATCGTGAACTGTGAACAAAAAACATAAATATTATACTGTGTACTTAACTTTTCTACATACACTTGTGATGCGGCTTAACGCTGCGGCTGTGGCATGCGTTACTGAAATCTACGTTGCACGTCTCACAACGCAGAGCGTTTGAGATATTTCCTCTGGCGACTATTCAAATGTAAGGCACATTTGAATAGTCGCAAGAGTCGCAGTACACATTTTTAGGCCGTTGCAAAATTGTTGACGTGCACAATGTTAGAAATGTAAATAATAAAAATTTTATTCATCTATGTTTTTTGATGGAATAAATCTTCAAATTAAAACGTAGAAACAAAAAAAAATTAAAGTTTGTCCTGTAACTATATATACATATATAATGTAATGCCGCCAACGTTTTCAATTCAAACCAGTAGTGCCTGATATTAGCGCGTTCAACCAAACAAACTCTTCTGCTTTATAATATTAGTAAATAAAATGAGAATAAGTGAGTATCTCTATTATTCTTGTTCATAAACAATACAACAAATTTGTCATAGACGTAATAACTATTAATCTTGTAATATTAAAAATCTAGTCTGTTCTAGTAGATCTTTGACCCTGAAAAGCTGCTTCGTATGACGCAAGCTGTAACCCAGCTCAGAGTTTATCTTCACTTGGCGCTTGTCGAAAGTTCAAATGTTTGACTTTTGGTATTGGTATACCATTAAAGCAAGGGAAAGTTCGTTCGTAGATCGTGTTCCCATCGTTTGAGTTGAGAAGTCCCGTGTTTACATGTGAACTACTAATAGAATCTGTGGATAAATATTAAATGAAATTGACGTACCCGTTTAAAATTTCATTTATGTTTATTTTTACTAGCTAAAGCACTCGTGCTTCGCTACGGGACATAAAAATCGCCATCTTTAAATAGCTTTCACGCACATTTCTATTTTTTCTCATATTAAATATAGCCTATGTTAATCAGGGATAATGTAGGATTGTATGTAATGGTAAAAGATTGTAGTAATGGTAAAAGAATTTCTGATATCGGTCCAATAGTTTCGGACCTTATTCAATACAAACAAACACATAATCAAATCTTTCCTCCTCTTTATAATATTTTATTTTTTATGTAACGAGCACCAAAATATTTAAAAAAATGTAATGAGTAAAGCTTATTTTAGGAATTATTGAACTGCATTAGGCGAATCTTTCCTCTAAACATCTGACGTTTTAGGATATACGAGTAATATGTTTCTTTTATCCTGAATAAACTTTGAGGTGGGTTAGTAATATCAATCTATGTAAATATAATCAAATTCTAATACTTAAAAGTGATAAGTTAGTAATAAGTTTTTACTTTCATTTATGAACTCATTATGTAATATTTTGTATGTTACTGAATTGAAACCGTCTAAGCAACCAAAAGTCTTATATGAACTTGATCGCAGATGCGTAGCTATTTCTCTGAATGAAGTTTTTTACCCGATTTTTATTTAGAACGTTCGAATCCGTAAGTGATCACTGCCGCCCATGGATATCTGGGGTCAATTCGAAGTCAATCACAGATGCGTTGCTACTTACGAGGACTAAGATGGTCGCCTCGTATAACTAAGCCAGCAACCACACTGAAACGCAGCAATTGCTTTACGCGAAAAATATAGTACAAACGTAATTTAATCTGTGACTTGGATATTGTTCGCTCATTACAATCAGATTCAGTTTCAACAGCCATTTATTCTGAGACAAAGCATTCAGTGCATTGGTAATTCATGGAGCATTGTATTCCTCTCCCATAATGAGCCTACTTCCAATTTCCCAATCCCACGAGACGAGTTTAATTTGATTGTAAGTAGTCTGAAGTTTCAAACGCTGAAGGTGCTTTAATGTAGAGCGTTGAGATTTGACTCCATAACAGCTCGGCCTCGTACGAATAACATGGGTGTCAGCGTTGAGCCGTTTTTGACAAATGTCGCTAGAATTTGCAACAAGATTTCGTGGCCTTGTAAAATCAGATAAATCCCGTTTTTCACTTAACAAAGTCAGAAGTAGAGTAATGCCTTTCGAGTGTATGTACATATGTATGTTTATATACCAATTTCTTTAGCACGCGCTATAGCCCTAATAATTAGCAGAGCGATTAACGCCTGAAGCGAATGTTTTGTGGCCCTCGGGATATTGACGCATGCCACCAATGTTTGAATTTATGTTTAAGGATTCCTTTATTAGAGTCCTATTTTTATCCAGTTCTGCATAAGTTTTATTAGTTCTGCAGGGTAATAATGATTGTGTTTTTTATTAGGCTGAAATAACAAACGAGCAAGCTGTACACCTTTTAGTAAATGCTTACTTCTGCCCATGGACATTTGTAAGCAACTTCATAAAGAACAGTGGTTCTATCAGAAATCGATCACAGATGCATTGCTACTCCCGCGAATTAAGATAGTCGCTTCATATGAAAGTGAGCCATATATAATTTTTGTGTAAGTTATGAATCTATAGGCATTCGACAACAACACCAAAAGTGTGATGAAGCAGTGTGCAAAAAAGGCTGACAAAGCATTTATCTTAACTAAATTAGGATGACTGTTTGGGTTTGAGAGTTTGTGTACTTTGTGTGCTACATACTCGTAAACATACACCCACGACACGGCAAACCCTGTAGGGCTATTAGTATAGAAAGCTTATTTATCTTTTCCCAAAAACACGCATACATAACATCCATTGTTTTGTCACGTGTACGTGTAGACATGTCGTAAATAATGAAGTGCATTAGAAACTAGAGAGCAGAGGTGAACAGGGCTTACAGATAACGTCAACTGGTATTTATTCCCTCTAGGGATTTGAAAGGAAAATCTACGAATGTATGACTTTCTTCGTATAAAATTATCGTATGACTGATTACAGAATATTGTTCATCTCACGAGCTATGTCAAATCCATGAATAAATACAGTAAATAGAATATTTTTAAACGTTGTGATGTAATTAGTATGCATATGTATGGGATTATTTACCTAATATGTAATTAAAGGAGAACAACTTTTTCGAAACCGAATTAATATTTTAAGGAGAATTAGTATTCGTGTTAGTTACATGATAGCTCGATGCAAATGAAAACTGATGAGATTTTTATATGATTTATTTAAGGCTCTATAGAGATGTGTTGATCAAATTACTATCCAAAGGTATACAGAACACTTATTGGGTATTTTTATGTGTTACCGGGAAAATATACGAAACCAATAGTTTTTAAATTATAATACTCTTGTGATATGTTTAGTGTTAATTTATTTTACGTTAAGCTGATAAAAAGTCATTACTTTCTTTATTTATTAAAAGTTGCTCATATAGCATAACCCGTTCTAATTAACGCAAAAACTTACATCCCACCACCAAACCTGCCAATCTTAATTGGCAGGAGTCGAAAAGTCGAAAGTAAAGACGTGGGCATACGATCGCTTTTAATCACCACATTTTGGGCGTTCCCGTCAAACGGGTTGGGTTCGATGTAGGCCGTGGAACCGGGAGAAAGTAACCGGAACTTTTGTACTACCACTTTAGGTTTTTGCGGTACATTTCGCTTGCAAATATGCGGTCCGTGTCCATTGTATAATGACGATGGCTCGTGCTTTACGATGTTTTGATGGTCACCGCCGTAGATGAATGGACGAATCAATTTTCAAAGGTCGAGAGGTAATTGTTGCGCTTTCATTGGATAACAAATGGTAATCGCGTTAATCTTATTCAGTGAAATGTTTACGGTGTGCCTAAATTCGTCTTGGAATCTGAATGACCCATGCCTAACCATGAAATATTTGCTGTAAGCGTGTTTCACTTGACGCTGAGTTGAGTGTTGAAATTAAATTTTATAGTTTAATACCATTATTAGAAGTCCAGGAAATTTCGCTACAAATTGAGCTTATAGTAGTATAGTAGCAGGTTGTTGCATAGCCCTGGGGTTTCAGTTATAACTTCGCTTGTACAAGAACTTACACTTACACTTAAGATTGAACTTAGATCTTATGATTCTAAGCAAAAATGTATGCTTTAAAAAATAAAAGATTCTGTGTGTAAAATTGGTTGTGTCCTTACCCACGTTCATTTCTGTTTGACTTATGGAATTAATAAATCTATGTACCCCAGAGTCTGAAATAAAATACTATTATTATTTTATTAAATGAGTCGTGATCATGTGGGTCATGTTAAATGATCCATACCACTGGAATCAAAACTCTCTCAATATGAGAGAAGACCCGTGCCAGTAGTGGCACAATAATGAGTTGTCGGAACCACTGGAATAAAAGAGAAATTCTACATGACTAAGTTGGACCGTCGAAAATTGAATCGCCGCACCCATCAAACCGCAACACAACAGCGCTTCTCAGCTGCTATAAGAGAAGCAGGCGTGAGTACCGCCGCAAGCAAATATCAAAGAGCTGTATTGTACACTGTCGTATTATTACAATCCATTGCTTATATTTTGCTTAATTTTAAAATCTAAGACCTGTATTGTATTGCAGTATCCTATTATTTCAATTCATTGCTTATATTTTGCTTAATTTCAAAAAGGCTCCGCATAAAATAATTTTCTTTTCCAAACTATTTTAACGCGTATGAAATCATGGGTCTCAGTTAGACTGAACCCATGATTTCATACGCGTTAAAATCGTCTTCAATTTGTAATAGGTTTCGATACATTAATGAATTTAATAAAATAAAGATCTTTATCAAACTATACACTGTTGTTTACTTGCAGTGAAATTCAGAAGTTTTGGTTTAATTTCATATCAAACACAGCGACGTTTCGCTGTGTTTGATATGAAATAAAGTCAGACACAAATTTCAAAAATTATAAAAGGCTTATTATTTTTAACTATACTTCATCCTTCAAATTATTTATTTTGTATATGCGATGAACAGACACGTAGTACTTTCATTTTTATTATGTATAGATTATATAGGTATGTATTAAGATTAATGTATAATATGTATAGATTATATATTATCAGTCCTCAGAACATATCAAACTCGAAGTATAGCTAATAACTTTATCGATTAGTCCACTTCAGGAGCTTTCTAAGATCACGAAACTATTACATAATCATTCCATTCATGTTTCTTACGCTGTCCAATTGACTTGACGCAATTGTACCAACATCACGTGAAGTATAATCGCGTATAATCAAATGCGCATACTTTAGTGAGTCAGAATATTACGTGAGGAAGTAAAAAAGTGGGGATTAAGATTTGCGTTTATGACCGATTCGTTGCGGTATTGACCCTGAACTTGGGAACTTTAATTGCATAAATACTTACATAATAGTTCACTTGTCTTCTTCAAGTAAAATGCATTTTTACACGTTTTTTGTAAGTATACGTGTTAAATGATAGAGATTCTTATTACCACTGGCTTGCCTTTTAAAATTCTTGAAGACAAATAAATAAAAAAAATAACATTTATGCATACAATTTAATTGTCCCTCAGTAATGTTGACATAAAATATTTTGCGGTGATATATCTATGAAGTAAATATCTAATTAAGATCTAAGTAAGTATTCGAATATAATGTACGGGTATCATTAAAATTAAATTAAAAAAAATAAAATATTACAATTAAATTCAGAGGTTATGGTTTGATGTGATTTCAAACAGACAAAAATTATAAAAAAATCTATTATTTAAAACATATATTATACTTTTTGAAACCATATTCTCCAAATTGTGCGGTATTTAAAGTACTTGGGAAAATGTTTACTTTTATTATATGTATAGATTAAATAAATTAAATTGCTTTAATAGTTAACGACGAAAAATCAATCATCAATAAGGCATTTCAATTACCATCAAAACCAAGTAGCTCATCAGCGAAACGACTTAAAAAGTAAAACCACGTTCAAAAATAATTACACAGCACCAAAGAATTAAACGTATTAATAAGTCGGCGTCACAAAGATAAACCTTACTTTCACTTGACCCCATTGGGAGCCCTTCAATGAAAACATTCGGCCATTATGATTACATCTGAAATTAAATTATGATCGTGGGTTGAAACTTAGTCAAGTGTGGAGGTTGTTGACCTGTTTACACCTGTTACTTTGGTGTTTAATATTTCTAGGGTTCCGTAGGGTAAAATCGGGATATTACTAAGACTCCGCCGTCCATCTGTCCGTCTGTTTGTCACCAGGCTGTATCTCATGAATCGTGATAGCTAGACGATTGAAATTTTCCCACGTGATGTATTTTTGTTGCCGCTATCACAACAACAAAATAGAATAAAAGAAATATTTATCGTACAATAAACGAATTTTGTTTAATGTTTAATGTTTAACGAACTGTTTAATGAATAAATATGTCAGTGAATAATCGAGTTCATGTCCTACTTTAGGTCGGTTACAGGTGCGTTGATATAACACATGTGCTAAGCCCTTTTTTATAATATGGAAGTAGCTAACCTGATGATAAGTGGCCACTGCCGCCCGTGGACATCCGTAGTCAACCCCAAATAAAATTTGTCTTACCTGAGGTAGATACCGTTTGTACCTCTGAGGATTAAGTTGGAAAGCCTCGGATAAGTATGTCCCCCTTACTACACCCTTCAGTACACAGCAGCGTGTAACAACGCTACTACTAAC
>DWLI01003948.1:0-11306 GCA_018249915.1 Cecropterus dorantes dorantes
CAACAAGATGACGTCACCGTTCTGAAACACGCTATCGGAGTTTTCTCAACATCCTGCATATATACAAGTTCCGAGCAGAAACTGTCGGAGCACGGCCGCTCCCCAGGCATGATCACCTAGCCTGGCGGGAGATCTCCCTTTGCCAAAAGGTAATTCATTTAAAATAGAACCCATGGTCTATATAAAATTACAAGGCGGCTATGGGCGTCAGTGGCTACTTATCAGGTGGACTACTTGCTTGATTGCTACTTCTTATCTTATAAAGAAACTGTGGGAGTGGTTAATCCAGAACCGAACCAGAATGGGTTCTACAATCACGAAGCAGTGAATAATAATTAATCGAGGGTCCTGATATGAAAGCGTTAAGCATTAAGTGAATATCAAGTAAAGCTGGAAGCAAACAAGCAACCAGCAGTACAATAAAGACGGTAGCGGAACGGGTGCGCTCGCGCAGGCTCGAGTAGGTGGGGGCCGTGGTGGGGGGAGCGGGGTTGTTTGCCGCCATTACGGTGTTGACACGCGGCGCGGCTAATGCGTGCGCAAACATGCCGCTGCGCTGCCTCGCACGCCCTCTGTAGGGCTGCCGGTTAAGGGTTATCGGGTGAAACTCACTAATTAATAAACCACCCAACTAAATTTTCTAACAGTACTGTGTCATATTTTCCTTTGTTCCATCAACTCCGAAAAACAACAAGTATGTTTTTTAACAATGACAATAAACTTCTAAGATATTTCATTTTCTATTTGCTCCACTTTAGAGGTGGATTGCATTTTTTCAAGTTTTAATACAAAAAAGACTTGTTGGAAATGAAGTGAGATAAATGAAAATACAATAAAATTAAGAACCTCCTCCTTTTTTGAAAACCATTTAAAATATAGGAATGTAGTAGCGACGACTGTACCGACGACGATGTTTTTGGTAGTTTTAATGTTTTTAATTTTTCTATCGTTATTTATACTAATACTATATCTGAAGATCAAATCTGAAGCTTAAATTTCATTTTATACCCTATTTAAACCGATACACCAGGAGAATTTTGATTGCAATTTATTTGCATACCGCAATTAATACCAAAAACTGTCCAGATCTTGCTATTAAGAGCTCATTTTTTTTAAATTTAAACAAGTTTTTGACTTAAACAAATTAAATAACATATAAAAAATATGTTTGTGGTATTAAGCCAGTACAAAAACATAGCGGATTAAAGAGACTTAATTAACCTTTACATGTAGCAAATAAAGTAAATAGATACATTTTTTTATTTATTAATATTCACTATATTAATGTTATAACATTTTCGTACATAACAAGTTTCTACACATGCGTGTTGGCAACCCTGACTCTACATTACTATTTACTAAGTCTTATTCATGATGTGGGAATCAGTGGCAGAGACCATCGTCTTCTTAATTGCTGACGAGATTTTGTGGAGCAAGACTTAAATGGAAGCCAATTCCATTGTTTAAATAACAATTAGCATAAAATTCCACGCTCTGCAGACTATATACCTTCTTTAATCTTCATGTCTTGTAGGTCGATATAATTGTCATTATCTAAGTTACATATAAGTATAAAAACCTTCGCGTAGACAAAATATATTAAAAAAAAAATCAAATAATTTTAACTTATAAAATCATCACGGGAGTATGAACCGGCCATGCAGTCTCCCTGACGGTTTGTGGCAACTACTGCACGTAACTAGATTTTTAATCAAACCTAACTCCTATTTTATTATTGTTTTCATTGCTTGACTATAAATAAGTATGTCGCATAAATTTTTTCTAACTTACCAGTTGCAATTTCAACGCAACGCTACAGATTTTATAAGGGATATACGGGTACTGTCATTTTTTATTCCGAAAATTTGTCAATATTCCACTATATCTATACTTACATTATAAAGAAGTAGAGTAGTGTTTGGTTGAACGGGCTAATCTTAGGAAGTACTGGTTCAAATTTTAAAAAATGTTTTTGTATTGAATAATCCATTTATTGAGGAAGGCTATAGGCTATATAACATCACGCTATGTTTCTTTGTGTTTTTTCGTATTTAGTAGCGGGTGGGTAGATAATTTCCTGGTGAAGCTGGTAATAAATAAGAAAGTTGTCACAAACAATGCCGCACCAGCGCCGTTCGGTTTCGGTAACATACGCTCACTGCAATGCAAACGTAGTGACGGAAGAAACATCGACGTGTTGTGCCGTGACGCCCGTGACGGCCGAGACGACGTGGCCAAACTATTCACATCACTTTTGAGCCTAGCAACGCTCATTCATATGTGCGCACACAAATTTAGGGACTATTTCACAAACAACCATATCTTTTACCGACGATTCATTATTGTTGCCGCACTAAAGATTTATCGAATAAATCATGAAATCTTAGGTTTTTATCACATAAAACTTTTTACTATCGTCCTTTTAGTAATGCTGTACAAATCTAATATAATAATTTATACTTTTTAAAAAATCAAACCAAACAAACAAAATATCTAATAAAAAAATATGTAAATTACAGGTAAAACAAAGAGTCCAAATCGGGAGAGACCCAAGAATGCTGGCTGCGTTTTCTCTTTGAAAATTTTGAGTTTAACATCTTGTATCGTATATATAAAATTCCAAAATTGAAAAATGTTTGCTTAGTTGTCTGTGTTAATCTATATTGTAGGCGCCATTTACTTATATGTATAGGCCACAGAATAACAAATGCGATTAGTAAGTAGTAAGTGCAGTCAAATAGGAATAAAAACAACGAAAATCAAAGTAAGAGAGTCCATATTTTTCAAAACACAAGGTTTATTTTATAAAATCAAGTATTACTAGTAGAGCAAAATAAGTAGCGCAGAGCACAAACATTATTTGTTCAAACAAATGTAATTGACAGGAAATTGTAACATTATTCCGTGTTTGAGCTTCTGCTTAGATCCTAACGCTGGTTTTGGGTTACATTGTCATTTGTTCCTATATCCATTTAGCATTTTTGTGCCAACAGTCATTTGTTCTATTTGTTGTACTTATGCATACATGTAATGCCCTGAAGGTATTATGATAAAGTATAAAATTTTTAAAAGTTTCATTTTTACGTAAACGTATACCTATTTGTCAGTTTGTTACCTGTAGTTCAGTTCATGTTTCTTAGCTAGCGTATCTAGTCTATAATAATGCAATATTTCAACTTTTTAGTATTTTTATACAAATAGGTACTTGTCGTGTATAAGAAACTTATTTCTGTCTAGTAATTGCGCTATAATACTGCAAGAAGTTTTAAACGAATCAGAATCAAATCATATACGTTTTTTTTTGCATACTTCGTTTGTTTTTTTTCTGTCAATCAATATGAATACGGATATAACTTTATTATTTAGATTAACTATAGTTTGCATGATTCATAGAGCCTCCAGCAGCAGAGACAACATTAGCCCGACATTTAGCGAGTATTTATCATTCCCCACACAAGTACAGATGGATATCTTTCTGTCCGGTAGCCGCGGCGTGTTTGCGGAGCGGCGACCGACCGAGCAAACACCCACCGGACAAACAGACAAACACCGCTGTTTGTACCCTTTACTACACTTGGCATGACCGAAAAATTCAATTTCGAAATTTGTTTGTTCAGAATATCGGCATTATGTCGTGTCGTCTTTCGAAGCATGGCTAACTTTGATCAAATTGAGATGCGGCGGGGTTTAGCTTAAACTAGTATGAAGGTAGGCAAAAATATAAAAACAACATATTAATGAGTACCTAATTATAATTTTAACTTGAATTGGACTTTACATTTATAAATAACATAGAATTTATTAACGTTATATTAAGTTGTTAAAGATTTTTACAAAGTTGTTTAGTACGGATTAGATACATAAATGCCCTTTGTGGTCCCCGAATAGTGAAATGAGTAGAATGATCCTCTACTCACTTCGCGGATATTTGACAAATAAATTAATGGTAGAAAATCAGCAGTAGGGTCATGAGTGGCGTTTGCGAACGCCTATGTATTCTTTGTACTTAGTGAACTGTTACCATTATGCACTAAAAGTTTAAGATAAATGGCTCTACAATACAAAATTTGCTACACTTGGCAAAGACTCTTTAAGATTTTTATTTTAATATATTCTAAGCTTAACGGTATTTATATATACCAGTTATATGAGCTGGTATATTTAAAAGGTAGTGTGGTGTGGTTCGATGGTGGATCCTAGAATCACCAAGAAGAAAAACCTACTTATCCGACGCGAATCAATTTTGCCTTCAGGAATATCAACGCAAGTGTGACCTCGAGATACGACTCTAATATTATCAGAAATTCATTTCAGATTAATATTGACGGCACTGGTAATTATTTATTAAATTAATTATTAATTAATTAATTATTTATTAATTATTTATTAATTATTTTTTTATTAATTAATTCCCAATGGACTTACTTTTTCTCTAAATAAAAAAGTGTGCGTGTATTTATGTACACGCTTTAGAATTTAGAATTCTTTGGCATAACAAGATAAAAATGTTTTTAATTTTTTTTACTTTCGCCTTATTCTTCGTTTGTAAAAAAACGACACTAACGATAGAAAAAAATATGAAATATATTACATTAAAAGTTTTATTATAACGTATTATTTAGTAACTAAAGTTAATTTAAATATCACAAAAACGAATGTTGACTATAGCATCAGGGTGTCGGTTTTTCGTGACAGTTTACTCTGATCATTTGTCTCTAACGTCCAAAAGAAATATAACTTCAAAAAGAACCCTGTGATACCATTCCCAAATAGCTAAATTGAATGGTAATTTATTGACGTATCTCGTCTTCAAAATTTTAGAACACATAGTACTGAAATTTTAAATACGTACAATTGTACATTTTTTCTATGTGAACAAACGATACCATGCATTTTTACCAGGAGTCAATAGTGTTGTGCCGTGTTATACGATAATCGGCGGCGGTTATCGCGGGGTTATCCGCGCGACGTCACCCGCCGCCCGCACGAGCCAATAATTGCCAAACAGCCTCATTACAGCGTAAATACTGTGATAGTGCACTTAATGAATCTCTTAATGAATTACGCACGATACTACGATAGCTCACGTTTTAGATGAAGCAAGTACCTACGTAAGTCGTGATATTAAAAAAGGAGATTTGATTTTTTATACAGTTAAAATTATATTTTGAAGTGAAATCGCTTTAGAATCGTTGTGGCTTGAAACTCGATGAAATGAAAATGCTTCACGATAAAGAAACAAAGATATAGGATTAAACGATGGGAGAAGGAGATATAATACATTACACCGTAATTTATATGTAATATAATATTTAACATAAAAATATCTATGCCAATATTATAAAACTGTAGAGTTGAACGGGCTAATCTTAGGAACTGGTATGGCATACTGGTTTAAATTGAATATTTTTTTTTTGTATTGAATAGTCAATTTATTGAGGAAGGCAATATAACATCACGCTATGTTTGGTTTTTATTTCTTATTTAGTAGCGGGTGAAACCGCGTAGCACACCTAGTAAAATATATTGTAAGCTTAGTATAAAATAATAAACCTTACATTATTTTAATATTCCTGATACACTTTATCCGTCTCAATCTTTCGTAGTCTACTTTTCAGACGTTTCATGAATAAACCTACTAATAAGGCAGGCTACTTGATGGGATGTCGTGTCGGTCGCCTAAGAATATTGGAAGATAGAGAAGACGCTATTACAGCGCCAGCTGTAAATGAGAACATTTTTTGGATTTTTTACGAGAACCGTGTTATGGAATTCCGGTCCACGCACATTCGCGGTTAAAATGATCGTACAACCGAAGAGTTATTAAAAAAAACACGCTTTTTACACTCATAGCTCCGCACTAGGATTTTCTCCTGTGTCGCTGGTGCCATGGACACACAAAGACGATTACACGAACAGCCAGACCCAGAACAGAAATCCAAATTCATCATTCAGACGTCTGTTTGGCCGGAAATCGAACCCGGAACCCACTGCACGTCAGACCGGTAACGTGACCGCTCCGCCACGCGGGTCGTCAGAGTAATTTATAAACCTTACCGTTGTCTGATTTATGTAAACTCAATACAATATTATATTATAATTGACGATCAGTTCCTATGATCTTCGCAAAAATAAACGTGCACCTACAAACACAGATAATTCAGTGTTTTCATTCAAAGATGTTTAATTACTTAATAATGCAAATAATATAATTTAATAATTGGATTTCAAACACAATTTGTTCATGTCTAAAGGAAAGTCGAAATTTTTAACACGTACCTATCATCAATACTTCATGAATAATATGAATGTTCTATGATTTATCGCCATCGTTCCTGCATTGAAATTATTATCTGCTTTTTCCTTGTTGATATTCTGTTGGTAGGTATGAATTGGGGACGTAGAAGTAGTTTATTGTGTTACATTTTGTAGTTTCCTGAAATTATATATATTAATATTTGATTAACACTTCCTATAATATTTCAGCTTGTCTAAAAAACATAAAAACATCTAAAAAGTCAAAAAATTCGAAGTACCTATACTAGTGTGCTCCGCAGTGTTAAACTCGTTTCAAAAACGTAGCGGACCTCAAGAATCCATAATAAGTCGAAACTCAACATAAGAAATACCTTCTATTTCTAAATTCTGTCCCCCGTAAAGGTCAAAGATTAAATTCAAGATAACACAACGTGTAGGTATATAAAAAAAAATAAAATTTAACACCACCAAATTGCTTAAAATATTAGGTTTTCATAAAATATAATTGTTTCTCTATTGTTTATGTTTACAATCCACGCGCGTGTGGTAGTGAAGTGACGCGCGACTTATCGCGGCGATACCCTCCGCCCTTTGACTGCCGATAAACCGGCGTTTACTGCACGCTTGCGTACTTTACTGCCCATTTTTAATAAAACAGGTAATTAGCACTAAACCCTCCTGAATTTAATTACAATGTTTTATAAAAGAGCTCATTATTTTAAAGCTCTCTCTTATACATAATGTGATAACGGGCGATAACTAATCCGCGCGCGCTCCAATTATTACTTTTTATGTATATACATATTATGTATATAGTAATGTATGAATTGAATATATACTTTTATTTTCCAATATTCATTTTGTTATTTTAATTGCAATGCTAATAATGAAAAATCATTAGCATCAAGAATTGTATTATTTTATCGAATCTAACATGCGCAGATTTGCAGGTAAAATAGTACTATAGATATTTTAAACTTATGACTGTTGTAATTGCATTGATAAAGCAATTTAGCCAGTGAGACCGTAGAAATCCAACCACTAAAAGTTCTCACACATTTAGATTCATTAGAAATAATAACAAAATTAATAATAAGCAAAGAATGAGATGTCGTATGTCCTTGAATTAAAGCGCCTATGATTTTTTGCTATCAAGAACCTGATCGACAGATCGGTTGTGTTTTTATAAATAAATAGTTAATTTGTTTATAAAAACACGACTCTGATAAACTCTGACCTTATAAACTTTTTATAATCATAATATATTTAGGTATTGATTATAAAAGTCCTAAACACAGACTCAGTTAAAAATAATGACACGCGCATACTTCCATGGCGCCAGCAAACACGTATCGCGAAAAACTTATTATATTTACTTCATTAAGTGTAGTTGGTTTATTCCATAGTAGTCATTATTGTATACCATGATTCACGGGGCATGGTAAATATTTGTCGTTGAATGACAGATTGATTATGAGACAGAGAGAGAGACTGTTCGAAAGCTCAATATCTTCCTAGACATTGAGGTTTCCAACAGTATCAATAGATTTCCATCCTAAATGTTCACAGCATACTCTATTGCTTTTTTGATTAAAATGTCTTAGCAGTGTAAGTATAGTATTGAAGTATGAGTAAGCCCACCATCTGTATGCAACTTCATGTAGAACAGGGGTTTTATCTAAAGTCCATCAAAATGCTTTGCTACTTCCTAAAACTAAGATAGTCGCCTCATTTGAAAGTGTGCTGGCAGCACCCTTCCACCGAAACGAAAGAAATGCTTCACGCTGGAAATTCCTTTGGTAAAAGTGTCCTCAAATGGAGACCAAGTCTGGGCAAAAGCAGTACAGGCGGTCCCCCGACCAGGACCACTGATGATCTGAAGAAGACGGCGGGCTACCGCTGGATTCAGATGGCGCAAGACCGGTCGGAAGGGCTGATGGATGGATAGATGGATAGAAATTCCTGAGGTAGTGGTACATATTGGTACCTCTCCGATCTAACTGTACTCTACTTCTTTACAAAACAGATAGTTTGCTCCTTCAGTTCCATGAAATAGGAATAAAATATTGTACAATAATGTAGAAGATAATTCCAGCTTTGACAAGGATTACTGGGAAAAAACATGCCTATATTCTTGTATTACGATAAATTTTTATATACGTTTATATCGCTGTCAAATACTTTTCCTGTCAAATATAAATCTAGAACTTAAAGAACAAGAACACAGTCAAGTGTAAAAGTTAATAAGTATTATAGGAAAGCTGGTACAGCCAGGTTTTATTTGTTTTGGCACTAATGTGTGGAAAGTATGCCTATTTAAAATACCATGATCGTTTGGTTCGATAACGATTGAGTAACGTGGAGCTTGGTGGCGCTCGAGCACTTATGTGGAACGGTGTCAACAAGTTACGCGAGTTGGCGGGTTACTTAAATACCAGAGTTTTGGTGTGAATCTGGTTTTTGTATGAGAAAAGTACCTATAATAATATAAATTTTGTCGTATCACATTTAGTCAGTTCTCTTTTATAAATTTTATGCCGCCCATAGACATCTATACTAATATTATAAAGCAGTAGAGTTTGTTTGGCTGAACGGGCTAATCTCAAGAACGACTAGTATGAATTGCAAAATTACTTTTGTTTTGTATAGTACATTTATAGAGGAAAGCTACAGGCGGGTAAAACCGCGGGGCACAGCTAGTCTACAATAAACCCTAATTACGGTTAGTATTCCCTGAGGTTAGGTACAGATGCGTTGGTAGTTGGTACCCCTAACTATAATAGAAAGCCTTGGATAAGTAAAGGTTCATAGGACCACACCCTTCATACCAGAATATAGTATCGCTCAACACTGCTATTATTAAGCAAAAATGAGTGTAACGGTGGTGAAGTCAAAACATAAAAGCCGCCTCTAAACCAGCTGGTTCCAGGATTAAACTATAGACATTTTACAGTACCGTTTATTGCTTTTGAAAGCGTTTAAATAAATAAGTATATATGTATAAACGCTAATAATAATTGCTTGTGCATTTTTTGGTCTTATAGAAATGTTCATCGTAATAGCTGGGCTTATTTTAATGCAGCTTTCACTTAATGGTAGAATACTTACAGTAAGGAAATTATGCATTCTTTTAGCTCCGAAATATACTGGAAAAGGTGGACTCTTCCTATCTGCATTGCAACAACGGAATCTGGAGTTACTGCACTCCTACACATACTCCAAATTCCGTTTATGGAGAGACTCATGCAGAACAAATACTTGTGTATTACAGATTAATAAGATGAAAACTCGAATTTGTCATTTTTAATATTATATGTGTAGCAAATGAGTGCAGTCCAACAATTTGTAAGTGGCAACCACCGCCCATAGACATTTACCACCTATCCCAAATACGTGGCAAATGTCTATGGGCAAATCTCCATAGGAAGAGAGGACCTACGTGAGGTAAGTCAGATATGTATTGCCAATCTTCTGAACTAAGTTGTAACGCCCTATTTACGTACATGTCTCTCCCAAGTGACACCCTTCAAACCAAAACATAGCAGCGCCTAAAACTGCTGTTATTACACAAATGTCAGAATGCCTTTAAGTCGAACTGAGAAAAGTTATTTAAACTAAAATGGAAGTGTTATCTTTAAACAATATCTTTGACTGTAAGTTATGAGGTGCGGGAACAAACTTTACGTTTTATCAAGTTCTGACAAGTGGCGGCTAATAAATAATATTTGATGTATTCATTAGCCGCTTGAACGCGGAGTATGAATGGGTCCCGGTGACCCCTGGCCAGCTACGTCACGATACTAGAGATAAAACTATTTATTGTGCTGTGCGCTGATTACAAATGTTTTGTTCGGCGCTATCGTAATGGGACTTTACAATGATTCTATCATTTAAAATCGTATTGAAATGTGTATTTGCATTACTTATAAAAATATAGTTATATATTTGTTGACTATAGGTAGGTATTCGAAGCGATAATATCGCATTGATAAATCGTAACAAAGCGTGAGGAAAAGTAGCAAATTAAAAAGAAAATCTATTGTTTTTTTTCATCTAAGTCATAAGACATTTTTTTTTACAATTCTTAGAACTTACAGAAATTTTTGTCTCAGTTTTTGAAGTGAAACTTCTTTAGAATTGTTGTGATTTAAAACTCGATGAAACGTAATGCGTAACAAATGCAATTGTCGAATCACGCTAACAATGTCACTTTGTAGCTTGTATAAGAACTAAAATTTAGTAAATAAGAAATAAGAGAATGGGCTGCAAAGATTAACCAATCGATAAATTGCTTAGAAAAATATTTTATTTATTATTATTCAGTTTCACTTCATCCGTGTATGAATTGCATAAACACACTTTTATAAATCGCATCAAAATAAAACTATTGAATTTAATTTAAAGGGTTGATATATTTCAAGCCTGTACCGTCATTTAACGTCTAATTTTTGTTTCATTAAAATCATGTAGGTTTTAATCATCTTGATTAATTATCTACCAAAACTTATGTTACATTTCTATAAACACGCTAAAAGCGCAAGGCACAGCTAATCCTTAAAAAAAGTGTTTGTCGAGTTAAGTCACATTTTTATTATTATCAAAATAAATCATTAACAAATTAATTATGACCAAGAACAAGAAACAAACCTTACGAAGTGATAATAGGACGTAGGACTGTCGGACATCAGGTATGAGGTAGGAGTGCATACATTTTTTAAGAAGCATTGCTTAGATTTTTTCCTACACTATTTTAAAACTTATCACTTTTTTATAAACATTACATAAAAATATTTTAGATCTAAAATCAATAACTTGGTTCCTAAGTGACTTTTAAATTAAATAACTGCTTTAACGTTTTGGCTCTAATAAAACAAACATTTAGAAATTACGACGTAACTCACTGTTTTATTTCTCTTATTTTATTCCTATTTATTATATTAGATAATGACATAGCTAGCCATATAAAGGTAAAGTAAATAATATAATACGCGAAATTTGCATAACCGTTAAAGAATTTCTTTTTTTCGTAACCTACGTATACGTACCTG
>DWLI01003949.1:0-11304 GCA_018249915.1 Cecropterus dorantes dorantes
AGTTGTTTAAAAAGTTCTTAAAGGTGTGTGAAGTCTACCAATTCGCAGTTGGCCAGCGCGGTGGACTATGGCCTGAAAGTCTCTCAATTTGAGAGAAGACCCGTGCCAACAGCGGCACAATAATTGACGGAGAGAAATGCAATGTAAACAAAGAAAACCAGATTGATTTCGGTTTGCGGAATCGGCGTCGTTTACTGAGCGTACCTTTTCAGCTTTAAGACGCTACCGAAACCGCTTCGCTCGTTCGGCGCCGGATTTCGGGATATCTATGCGTGGCTCATCTCTTCTTTCCGAGGATAGCCAGCATAGGCTGTGGCTGGCGTATTTTTTATTTTTACACTTATTGCTTATTTGTAACTACAAATGTAGCCCAAGACAAAATTATTATTGTTTTAAAGTCTAATAGACCTCTTTAAATATATGAAAGAATCATCGCGCTATCACGTGTGAGTCACCAGTTCTATCACTGGATAGAAAGCAGCGAGAGCGATGGTTTCCGTTATTTTACGTATGGGCTTCTATGCAAATTCAAAGTCTTAGCAGCGAGCTGAGTGTATACGCCAAATAATGACACTGAATTTGTATCTCTACAACGAATAGTTTTGTAGTTGTTAAGGCCAGACGATATGGACCAATTCGTTACGGTCCGGTTTTTTGATGTGATACTCGTGTCTGATACTAAATTTAAAAACCTTTCACGTCGACGTTCTTTCTTATTAGGACAGGATTTTTTTTTTATACTTACGGGGTTTATTACTACTTAAACATCCCTAAGCAATAAATAGAAATCACGTACCTATCATTACAGAAATTTCCATACTAAAGTAGATAAAGATTGCCCAATTATTTTTCTGCTACATTTATGATATAGCGAGCGAAACCCTTAGGTTTCATGAATAATGCGATAACTTACTCAAATTATAGTTTTATCCTATGATATGTGTTTTGGAGCCCTTATAATGACGTACTGAGTTATTAGACGTGGGTATCCACGATAGGCTATTCAATTTGTTTGACAGTATACCTACCCCTCTTCACTATGCTTGTTACTATTCGACAATTAGGTTGTCAAAGAATTACACAGTTGGTTTAACCTACATCCATCCATATATCAGGTCTTCTGTCTAATAATAGTGGGTGTGGCACCGAACGATGTGGTAAGGAAGATATACAGATCCGAGACATTCCAATTTAGTCGTCATGAGTAGCAACGCATCTGTAGCCAATCTCAGGTAAGATTTTGACCTTATTAGGGGTTAATTACAGATGATGGACGTCAGAAACCAGTTGCCATTAGATAGACTGCAGGCTTGTTTGCTACATGGGTGTATACGTCGTTTAATGGTGCTATTAAATGATGCACAGGATTGTTAATGATGGACAGATGGTGCTATTTGAAACCGATGCTGCATGGTACTTAACGAACTGATTAAAAGAAACGGTAATTTAATGAGTTTTTTTATACAATGTAATCTTGAAAATATCAAAATCTTCTAATTCATAACTTTTTTCTTTCTTATTCTTAACTTACTATTAACAAACGATTCTCGGATATTACTGATTGTGATCAATGATATTTTATTCACAAATAAAATAGTTAATTTTTTAGCTTTATTTTAATGTTAATCCAGTATGCCAGCGATTTTTAAATTGTAGTCATAGGACGCGCGGAGGAACATAGGAATATGTAGGATCTGTCGGAGACTTAAATAAGACTAAATAGATACAATATGATATTTATTTGTCATTTTTTTTTCGAGTCGTAACATGAAAATATGCAAGATACAAGGTAAACACTTCAGTCATTAAAATAGCTAGATAAAGTTCCATATTAAATGTATGATCATTTAGAATTAAATGGCCAAGGCAAATTAGGAACCCCTGCAGTAAGTATGCAAAATTCAAATTATTTCTGTTATTTTTAACCGAATACCTTCGGAAGAGAGGTTATCTATTCGTCACGTATATATATATATTTTTTTTCAAGGAAAAAGTTGAAATTAGTTTATCCAAACGCTGCAAAAGTATATTTTCAAGTCAATTGTAAACTAATATTTTTGACGACCCGCGTCGCGGAGCGGTCACCATGCCGGTCTTATTCGCAGAGGGTTCCGGGTTCGATTTCCGGCCATACAGACTACTGAATTATGAAATTAGATTTCTGTTCTGGGTCTGGGTGTTTGTGTATTCGTCTCTGTGTGTCCATGGCATCCGCGAACAGGGGAAAATCCTAGTATGTCCTATGAGAGTAGAAAGCGTGTTTTTTTTTCAGCAATTTCCATCTATATTTGTGTCTTAAGAGCACTATTCGTGAATAAAAAATAAATTACAGTTGCGTAATATCCCTGTTAGACGCAATATAACTAATGAATCCGAAAAGGTTTCAATAAAGGATTCCCTTTAATCGCTATGTCCCAATATGTAACGTATGTAAAGTCGACCGTTTACCTTCTCGGTAACTGGAAATAAATGACGGGGGAGGATTATTGGTAAAAGTTTGTTCAATAAAACACGGTTTTATTACGAAGGGATACGAACATTTTATTGTTTGCTAGGGGATTTTAAATACGTTTAAAAGGAAACTCTTTGTGGTTCCATTACGAAAGCGCCACCGCCAAACTTATTTCTGCCTAACAACAGCAGTGTTATGTATTATTGTGTTATAGTCAGAAGGGGGTGGTTAGGTAGATCAACTTATCTGAGGCGTTCCAACTTAGTCCTCAGCTAGCAAAGCCTCTGTGGTATGACTCTGGTCTTATATGTCGCAGTGGCTACTTATCATCTGGTGGACGGCATGTTTTTTGCTACTTCCATAATTTATTAAAAAATATATTATTCTAGTAATAGATTATCTACCGGCGTATGTGGTATGGTATTTACTAAAATTAAAACTAATAAAATTAATATTAATTAATAGTTTTTTTTTTTTTTGTGAAAACAATGGCTTCTTTCTTCTAATAATTTCTCCCGCTAATTTTTCCCTATTGAAGGTGCTGGACCTTTAAGTGCAATGTAAAGCTGCAAATGAGAAAGTGAAAAGAAACCAGCTTCAACACCATACTACATTGTAAATTCATTTCTAGAATCACATCACATCTTATAACTAAATATTATGAGACGTGTACATGCGCAATGATGAGAAATCACATTAGCCCAGTAGCCAAAAGTTCATTATAGTCATAATTTTTTTGTTAAAATTGCATTCTTTATTGCAACGCACGTTAGGTTTGCTTGCTTAAAAATAAGAGAATGGTACTGTACTGTCGTGTCTCTTTAATTGTACTCAATATATAATAATTTGTACTCAAGACATGCGGTTTTTTAGATTCTTTTTTGCCGATCTTTCAATTAAGTACCCATTACATGTTGAAATTGATTAATTCCGCTACACCATTGATCTAAAATCACATATTTTATTTTGGTCTATTTATATATTTTTATTTCTTAATGTATTATTTTCTTATTTTTTATGTACATGTTAGATATTAACTCATTTTACTTTCCATACTTTATGTAGCGATTTATATCTTCCATGAACGTGCATGTTAGTCAAGCCGCGAATAGAAGCTCGTTTATTAATAAAATTATGCAACAATTCAGGATGGCACGTTCACGGACTACCATACTTGATTTATGTTTGTGCAGGAAATTATTACTTATGTTTAAAACATCTGCATACAGGGTGTCATTGCACCTACGTTATTACATGCATGTTTCTCTCGTCAATCTATTATTGTCCCACGGCTAGGCACGGGTCTTTTCTCAGAATAATCAATTGAAGGCGTTTTTCCTTCAGAGCTCGACTCAATCTCATCAATTGTATACGATAGACAGTCCCAGTAATTGTTTCGCTCAAATTAAGAAACTCGTAATACACTACACCCAGCTGATCCCACTAAAAACACAGCATGAGTTTCCGTGATTATTCAGTTTTGCTGTCGATGTTGACGCATGGCCAGGTAATCCCCATGATTTTCTTCTTTTGGATTATCATAATGTATCCATTTCTCATCACCAGTTACGATACGATGTAAAAAAAACCCTTTTTTATGTCTAACTAGCAGGATTTCACTTAAGCATAATCGGCGTTCAATATCTCTCGACTTTAATTCGCACGGAACCCAATTTCCTTGTTTATGAATCATTCCTAATGACTTTAAACGATGTGAGACTGCTTGCCAAGAACATGAGAAGTACCTCATGTTAGAGCAAGTTTCTTTTGTGGTGGAATCTTTCTCGAGTAATTTCTCCTATTGTGCAGCTTCTTGAATTTTGGCTGTCCACTACAATCTTTGTCTTTTACGTCGAAATCACCGATTTTAAACTTTTGAAATCACTCACCACGACACGTTCTTTCACTCAAAGCAGCCTCATCATATGCTTCTACGAGCAATCGATGCGAATCAGCAGCAGATTTTTTCAAATTAAAGAAGTAATAATATAATTTCCCGCAAATGACGCTTACTTGGCTCAAATTTGGACATTTTCAACTGTCAAAAATTACATTTTACCAATATAAGTATGACAATTGCATTAATATGTTATGTTGTTCTTGAATGACCGAACTAATTTTTAAGCCAGTTATCATCTGCGAAAACTAACGGGAACTCTGTGCAGCACCATGTACATTGAAACGGCGGAAACTTATTTGTACTTAAAACTATAAAAACGTGGTTGTAACACCTCAATTTTATTATGTTAGAAGGTCGTTTATACCTATACCTAACTCAATTACATACTCGGATTAGCATATTTAAAGACAGACTTATTTTGGTTTCCCACAGTAAATCAAGATCGGAATTGGACACCCCATATTTTTTGCCAGTATTGTATGTCAATCTTAATTAACTGGTTTTACTTTGTTTAATTACTGGGTTTGTTATTCCGATGATTTGGTGAATCGACAAAGCATACCACACGTACATATTATGACAAAATAATTGATATGATAACTTGCTAAAAAAATGAGTTGCAGATTAATATCAATGTCAATTCAATATCAATTCACTTTTACATTTGAATTTTTTTTCATTTTAGTAAAAAAAAAAAATAGGGAGAGAGTTTCCACATTAGCAATTGAAAAAAAATTCAAAAAAGATTCAAGGCCGTTGGCCCCTTCAAACTCCTTCCCAATAAGGGAAAGTAATACAGAATACAAGAAAAAACTTTGCAAAAAGAAATCTACGAAGAGTTACGTTGTAAAAATACCTTGAAAATAAATATTCTTAAAATAATAATCAAAACTTTTTGTGTAACTGTTTCGGCATTTAGCCCATAGGATATTTTTATACATTATTTCAAAAAACATAATTTTGATTTAACTTAAAATTTATAGAGGATGGACAATTCTATTTTCTGATTCAAAGTTAGAAACCTTCAAAGACATTTTTTTACATTTAATTTGTTGCTTTACTAATATTATAAAGGAGTAGAGTTTGTTTGGTTGAACGGGCTAATCTCAGGAACTATTGGGTCAAATTGAAACAATCTTTTTGTGTTGAATAGTAAATTTATCGAGGAAGGTTAAGGCTATATAACATGCTTTGTTCTTTTTTTAGTAGCAGCGGGTGAAACCGCGCGGCACAGCTAGTTAGTATATAAGAGTGAAAATTACAAATCTAAGGACAAACTCGAAATCTCAGGATAAGAGCCATGATCGAACTCCCTAATCGTAACCCAGTAACTAACTTCGGGCGCGGTGGGAAACAATCTCTTCCGTGCGGAGGGCACGTCAAGCTATCGGTTCCGGGTTTTTATCATTAGATAGCAATCGCTGAAAGTTTACGGATTCTTCAAGGGCGGTTCGATAATATCAGATATGGGTAGGTTAATGTAACTCGTACTTCTTCGACCAATCCGCATTGCAGTCCCGTCGTGGAATATGCTACAGTCGTCGTCATTTCTGCGTTACTGTAATTTGACTTCCCATGTATATATATATGATGCTTAAAAAGTACAAAGTCATACAAAGACAAACCCGATAAGTAGCTTGCCGGATCTTTTCAGTTGAGGCCGTGTTCTAATCCGGCGATAGTGTAAGAAAATATATTGTAACTAACAATTTGTAAGCGCTCCCATGGGTCTATGCAAAATAAAAATATTTCATTATCGCTTTTTACATTATCTTAAGAGAAGAATTAAATTCCTAATCAATTGAAAATCGAAGTATTTACTCTACGTTTTTCGGTTTTTCGCTTTTCTTTTAACGTAAACGAATACATCTTGTTCTTTCTATCCGACTGCGTCAGGAGGTTATGTCTGTTGGAACGCTCTACAGCCTAAATAGTTTAACGAATGTTGACATATGAGGTGTCGTTCCATTTGTTTGAAATATGGGAGTGACATTGGCTATATAATTTTGAAATTTGGCACTTGTGAAGGTGTGCATCTGGATTGAGGGGCCACTTATTTTACGTCGTATTACTTCAGAATTTAGTTAAGAATTTCTTAATTCTTATGCTCAATGTTTGCTTTAAGTTTTAACTAATTTTAAGTAAATCCCCTATAAATTTCAATTCGCTAAGCCAAGAAAAATAAGTGGGCCCTCAATCCAGATGCACACGTTGTGAAAAGACGATGTCATTATTTCAACAATATGGATATCGAACTAAACCTATATCTATACATTATAAAACTTTTATGTTACTATTTAAGCAAACTGTCTGATTAAAAAGTGTAAAATTAAATAAATTACAATATTATAAAAACCAAATAACCCGGCTAAATAAAAACAACTGAAACGGGGAAAAAAATACTAGCAAGACATGCAACACGAGGAGACCATTGCATGCTGCAAGTGTGCTACCTACATGTTTTTTCCCTTTTCAGTTAATTATTGTATTATTCATTCAGAACTCATTGTTTAAGCTCATGTTTTTAGTCTCATATTATCCTAAAAATATCTTGTATGTATATAGACATCAAAAGAGACAAGGTCACAGAAAATACCCTAAAGGCTAATAACTAATAACGCGAACTAGATCAGGTAGGTATGCTATCAGAAAATGAAACACATTTAATAGTTCTATTCTTTTATTTTGAGCCTGTACCAAATAATCTAACCAAAACCCGTCATATTACAAATTGTCAAATTATTCCATATGTCCCACTTAATAAAGAAATAAAATATCAACAGATCATTAACATATTCCCCACCATGGTTTCATCATAAATCTAAATTATATATACGTCACGTCAACGGATTATGTCTACACAGTACAAAATGTCGATACCTTGCAAATAAAATAACTGAATTGAAAAGAAAAACTAATATCGCTAATCGATGGCAGAATACATAATCAGTATAGGTACATAAAAAACGTAATGACATAGTTTTTATGACGTATATATATTTCAAATCCATGATTAGACAAATATACCTACTTAAAACTACGTAACGTTATATTAAGCGACTATAAAATATGTGAAAATGAGACTTATTTTCACATTGTTTCAATAAATATGAATACCAATTAATGTGGAAATTATATATAGGAAGATATAGACCCAGAAAATTTAAAAAAAAGGATTCTAATTTGTAGCGTAAAAAACATAAGCAATGTTTTGTTGCTAAAGGTATTACCTATATATTATTATAATAATATTTTTGCCATTATTCGAGTAAAGAAATTTTTTGACATAATACAATTACATCATTTTTGACTTAAATATGGTTGCTTAATTAAGAGTCAAATTGATTCAGTCGATATGTCTGCACGTTATATATTATGTGTGCTCTCTGACAGCATAGAGGTCAATAATGTATTACTTATTTGCAAGTTTCTTAAACTTAACGTGTCATTGTTTGATATTGATGTTAATATTACGGTTTAATTCATACATTTAAATTATACTTAATTAAAGCGCGATATGTATTACTTTAGTTTTTCTTTAACGTACTGTTTTATAATGGTTAATAAGCATTTGATTTATATTTTTAAAATATTTTCTGTATATTACAACTTATCAATATGATTGTATATATTATACAATAGGATTCCGGTGAGTTACTGCTTTGGAAACATAACATAAAATATTTATGTAGATTCACAGAAAGAATCTAAATGCGTGCATTAAAGTACAGATATAAAGTCTAGTATAATTATTGACTCTAAAATAATTAAATTTCAGTAAAGTCTTATCTCAGTCATTTTTTTTGTCTACATGAATATTAATTTATTTTTTTAGCATCTTTAGCGAGCATTTTTCGTCTCTGTTTAAGCATGTGTCCAAAAAGAACTGGGAAAAGTGGAATGTATAGAAGCATGTAGAAGATAAGTACGTAATAGTAATTGAATATGAAGTTCCAATTGTTTGGCATGCTTACAGTGAACAATTTTCTTTTATAGATTTCATCGAGAGAATGGTACATGCACAGCAACTCTCCAGTAATTCCGATTGGGTATAATGGTAAGAATGTTGAATACCTGTAAAAAATAAATCAATTTTAGATTAAGTTTTCATTTATAGATTGAATTATCAAACAAGCATGTAATCTATTTGATGGTAAATAGTCACTGCACCACATCCAAAAGCTCCTTAGGACCAAAATGTCACATATATAGATGAGTCGGCGGATTTTAGGCCAGCCTACTAAGCTGCCTCCTAAGTATGGAAAGGTAGACTTTACTAATCTTTCAGTTATTTAGAAAAATATTAGGCTTGTATGTTTTTTTTCTATGTTTACCTTCATAGTAAAATACATAAAATGTTAACATATATCATTGAAAATTATATATATCATATAATGAGTGCCTTTCAAAATATTAGGAGTTACCATAATTATTTGCCTGTTTGTTTAATTAAAAGTACAACAATAATGTTAAATTTAAATTTTTAAGTGTTTACCTGAGGAATAACAGTGTCTGTGGGACAGCATTCAATAAATTGAGTGCATAGTAGCCGTAGCGGATGATTTCAGTGATGGACCACGCAAGGATGCAGATTGGGAGCCCAGGGCTGACTGTCGCTCCATGTGTCGCTAGTAGACATCCACATACTAGGAAGACTCGCGAGTACACCTGCATTAATACTGTAAATACCCCTGATGGTACCAGCCCTATAGCTGCATTCAGTATCTATAAGTAGAAAAAGGAAAATTATAGCCTCTACTAATCCGCATTTGTGTTGCGTAATGAAGTACGCGCACGGTCTCACCCAGTTACATGGAGACAAGCGACCAAACATAAAGTGAGTTCAAAGCAAGAGTTATGGAATAATAATAATAGCTTACTATTTTATGCGATTTTTAAGTCAAGTCAAGTGTTAAACATAGGAAAATACTATATAATAATAATGTTTTCGCGATTTTTTATTCAAAGTATTAAGGTGGCAACTATTGCACGCATATGCAGTATCAACAATAGCAAAAATACTACTGCAGTAAAATCATCATCATAAAAACAGAAGTTACAAAAAAATATTTTTGCTACAATGATTGTTATATAGTTTTTAATGAAGATACGCGGGAGTATAACGATTGTGTACTACATAATGTGCAATAAAACTAAGAATAAAATTATTTTGAGGTCAATTCCTATGTCAAATTTAAGTCAATGATAAAAATTAAAACAAAAATATTCTACAAATAACCTTTGATCTTGATCCATACTACATTTGAATAGAATACTGTTCATTTACTTTAGAATTAATTAACTGTAGTGCAATATATTCGATAAATTAATTAACATCAATGTATAGTATGTATGTAAGTAAGTAACATCTGACCATGATTTCCTTCATAATTTAATTTACCTTATCAGTGATTTTCATTATAACCGTAACAGCTTTGATAGTTTAATGTTCCTAACATAAACTAAAACAAAAATATTTTCGTTAATCTTAACTAACATTTGTATCTAAATAATAATTTTACATTTAATATTTAACTTTAAACCATAACAAATAACTGACAACCCAATCACTATAAAAAAAACATGTTTAGAATCAATATGTTTGTATTTTTAAACTTCCTGAACTACACTTATTTATACATGCATTGTGCAAGCATGACAAGGCATCATATGTGCTGGAATATGACTTACTTCCTATTAGTAATATAGTATGAGATCTGACAAAATATCTCTCCATAGTCCTGTCCATTTCATTTGAAATATACGAATTTCAAAATTGATTTAAATATAATTATATTTTAATTAGTATTAAAATTCATGTATGTAAAAAATATGTAGTATATGCCAGTATACTTTGGTAGTATTAAAATACACTTTGAACAAAAATAATATGGACATAAAACTTACATTGTCCAATATAAAAGTGAAGTTTTTATACCTATAATAATCAAAAAAGTAATTTCAGACTATTTTCTTTGTGTAAATATTTGAATCAAACTATGGTTGTATGATAAAGGCATATAGATTTGTTACAGTTGTGTTCTATTATGTTACCAAGAAGAAAGTTCCAGTATTTTTAATTTCCATGTTATTTTTATTATTCAACCATATACAATGAAATATTAACAATGTAGACCTAAGGAATATTAGGTATTGTAATATTAGGCTCATGCTTGTCCCTATACAACATATGAAATACTTTTGTTTTAGTTAATTTGTAAATTGCAATTACAAAGGATTTAAAAGTTTTCTATCTTACCTCTAAGACAGCAGCATTTTGAAATATGATAACAGTCCATTTTATTTCATCCCAAAATGTGTCTAAAGTTCCACGGTTCAAAAAATGGGTCAGAGACTGCAGCAATAGGTATGACCATCTGAAATTAACAAGAACTTATCAATCCCAAATATTGTTTTATACAATTAATATTTATTTATGTAGAAATAGTTATAGCTGAAACTATCAGTATTGTATTTTTCAGCAATGTATTTTTTACACAAGTATCAAATGAGCATGCCAACCACTTTTTGTAATTGACCACTGCCGAAATATCTGTTATTTACCCCAGATGTGAACAGAGCCCTTCCTGAGACTGGTGCTACTTATGACAAAGAAAAGTTGCAAGGCCTTATGAAGTAACTCTATCAGGATTTTGATAGGAAGTCATAAATATAAATAATTCGTCATAAATATAAAATTTATTTATCACATATAAGAAGATAACTTGTTTACATTAAATTTAAATTATTTTGAATTATATTGGTTTAGGTAAAGAATAATTTATAAATTGCAATTAATATTCTCACTAAATCATTAAAGGTGCATGGTAGTTAAAAATATTGGTGGGAATATTCATGGTGTGTAAAACACCATGAATATTCCCACCATTATTTTTTAATATTTATCTTCATTATTAATCAATAACTATTATGCAGATCTAAAAATCTTTTT
>DWLI01003950.1:0-11303 GCA_018249915.1 Cecropterus dorantes dorantes
AAACACCCAGACCCAGAACAGAAATCTAAATTCATTATTCAAATGTCTGTCTGGCCGGGGATCGAACCCGGAACCCATTGCGCGTCAGACCGGTATAGTGACCGCTGCGCCATGCGGGTCAAATTTAAGAGTTGTTAATATTGTTAAACGATATCATATTAGCGATATACCTAAATATATCACATTATTTTATTTTGTATTATATGAGTGCGTTTTAATAAACCACTAATGCTGTCTCTGGACTTGTGACGATTGAAATAAATCCGATGTTGTATTGAAATTGATCAACTACTAAAAGTATCACAACAAATAGATACTAAAAAGTACCCATTTATAGACAGAAACACGCTCTTATACTCGTATGTATCACATTTAATCCTAGTGGACTAATAAAAGGCGAAGCTATAGACGATACGACAAACATTGTTTCGACTGCTCCCCGGATACGCTATATTATGCTAGTTACTATATCCATAGAATACAAAAGCGAAGTGTTGGATTAACAGTATATCAGTTCTACCTAAAATCTTGAGCATGATCCATGATTACTACTTGGACTACGTTGGCTGATTATGGCTATTGCGACAGCTTGTCTTACGTTAAAAAGCTTTTATTTATTAAATAAAACACCTGGCGTATAAATGTGGAGGAAAACCGGTTATACGGGAGTCATCGTGTCTGGGGATGCAATAAGGTGAAATCATCGATATGAATCCTAATATTTACATTGATGTACATAATCGATTACATCGAAAGTTTCATCACAATGGTATCGATACACTAAATCGGAGGACGTTTCGTAGACTTTTTCTTTATAAGATTGAAGTAGGAACGTGTCGTCCACGTGATAATTAGTTACTGATAAGATGGTCGCCTCATATATAAGTGAACCGGCTACCACACCCGCTCCCCATATCTCCCCGATCGATCTACACTGGTTCTACCACATGCAAAATTTCGTTTTTTCCGATTTCATATTGTCTCAGATTCTTAATTTACCGACTTTTATTTCGTCCATCTTCTCTTATAGCTATTTAAAAATACCACTACCAATGTTAAAACAAATATTTTTTCACTATTTTAATATCAATATATAGGTATAATAATGTTTAATATCGATAAAAACAATACTTAAGGAGTGTCGATATTGGAGATTATACTGAAAACTCGATATATCGTTGCATGCCTAGTCGCAACCGGCTCTGTTCCGGGACAAGGTTAGACTGGATATTATGTAGTAATTGCACGGTGACTTGTCGCTTTAATTCTTATATGGAAATTCTTACGTCAGATTTATAATGGCTTTAAAGGTAATCAATACAGAAGTATTGAAGGAACAAAAGATTTTTATTAGTATGTAATCGGCAAACAACAATGCGGACTGCATCTGATTTTGTGGTCACTGCTCCCTTCACATCATGTGTTACCTGCTTACCCTAAAATATGTGGGGAACACAAGTTATTGTTCACTGTTAGACATAATCCTCCCGTAATAGGGTTTTTCCCATATTAATCGTCCCTCCCATAGGTGTTGGCAACGTTAATAGGTGTTGACGATATACTAGAAAACGCGGCTGCGCTTCTCCTTTTCCGGTTTTGATCCTCAGTCGTCTCCAAAGACAACCACGGGAAAGGCTGGAGTGGAGTTATTCAATACTCAATCACACGACACTAAGCCAGATAGTAGCGTAGTACTTAAAATTAATAATATTTGTAATTTTTAGTATCTCAGCCTTCTCACACTCCTCAAACCCGAAGTATACTCGTACATTCGGTTGAAAAGGACAACGTACATATATATTTAATCTAGAGCATTCCTAGTTAATCCTCAAGGTGTTGATGTTATTAAAGTTTTTGCTATTAATTTCGGCGTGAATGTTCCATTTATATGTAGTTACAGACGTTGTAGAATGACTGACTTAACATCAACTGAAATGTTGTTTATGAAACAGTTATGACGGGACCAAAGAATATATTGCATCCTTAACGCTTTGCAGTAACATACGAGTCTTACAATATGAACATAATTACGTCAAATATTTGATAATTAATGTTAGGTTCATCATGGTAAAAGTGAGCGCCCACGTGCGTGCTGTTTACGTCAAATCAAGTCTAGATATAGTCGAGAATTGTAGTAGCTTAGATTTATCGAATATTTTAGAAATAAGACGCTAATTGGTGAGGGTAACTCCATGGAGATATTTTTTTCTTGAGGTAGACGTAGGTATGGAATATTGATGAACATCAGTACATTAATACGAATTTATTATGTTTTTTCAAAACAATTATTGTATATATTCTGGTCTATTCATGCAAAGTGAATTGTAAGTAATGGCGGAAAACAAAGACGAAAACGAAAACGTGATTGTTTTGAGGAAACGTAATAAATTCGTACTAAGGACACGTGCAGTGAAGTAGCTTTCTGTCAGAATATAGTATTCCTTGAAAACAGTAGGAAGCTATCTTCGTGATTTATGACCTACATTCAGAATCTCGGTTCCTATTACAGAGAAATGTTGAAACACGCAGACCAAAAAATAGAAAGCATCAAGGTTGTCTACTGGTTGGGCGTTTTGCGACACAGCTTACAGGCTTTATAAATGAAAAATTTTATCGTTACCAAAAATACAATTGAATTGAAAAATAAAATTGAAATAGAAAATATTAATAGATTAGTATTAGCATTTTTAAATGAGCTATTACGCCAAAGTTACTGCTTTATAGTAATATGATTGGTATATCTATATATCTACATAAAGTTAGTAGCTACGCAACGTTCATACATCTATAATTAACATGTCACGAATTTAAAGAAAGTATTTTTTTTATTAACCCCCAACGCAAGAATGGGAGAGTTATAAGTATAAAGTATGTATCTATTTGCGGCTTCGAAGTTCGCAAACTGGTTTTCTTCCTTGAATATTGTACGTGTCTATCAATCAATCAATTAATCATTTATTTATTTGCCTTAAATGTAGTAGGTACAATAAGTTGTTCATAAAGTATACAGTTCAAACATTTAGCTAACTATGCAAATATAATATATAATAGGAAGTCATTATTTAGTGAATATTAAAATGAGTTAAATATGTAAGCATAAAAGCAGACATTAATTATAAATTTAAAGTAATAATAATAATAACGCACGACAATCAATTTTCTTACGTCAAATATTCATTCAAATTATAATAAATTTATCTAATAAGAATTTTTTTAATTCATTTTTGAACATATTGCATGGTAAAATTTTAATTTCATTCGGCAATTTATTATAAATCTTAACACACATCCCATTTGCATTTTTTTGGACCAAAGAAGTACGCTGTGGGCCATCAAGCACAAGCCGTTTAGGATTTCTTATGCTGCGCGGATACACTTGGGCCGCTGTTTTAAAAAGTTTTTTGTAATTCTTTAAAAACAAACATGTTTCAAATATGTACATCGATGTCAGTCTACTTGAGTATGTTCGCGGGTAATTATGTTTAAGCACTGTATGTTCGTAACAAGTAATGTAAAGAAAGAATGAATGAAGAAATAAATCGACACATTAGAAAATTAATTCATTAGACATTAGACACATTAATTCATGAATTCACGAATTACATAAACCTCAGGTAATAGAAGAGATAGAGTGAAAAAGAAGTGAGTAAGAGAAGCAATAGAGATCAAAATACATCCTAAGAACTTTAATAAAGAAGATGGTTTAGTTTATGTAAATCACAAATAATGCAAAGTTCGGTGCGTAACGATACATTTAGTGTTGTGTGTCGTAATATGGAACCTAAAAAAGAAACCGAACTAGACGTAGGGTAGATAGGTTAATCTACCACTAGTGCTTGCCAACGGCTTCTTCCCACCACCGCAGTTTCGCCGTTGCCACGATCCATGTAACTGGGTCGAAATATCGGCAAAAAGAAATTCAAAAACCACATATCGTGAGTACCCGTATCAGTTACAATGTATCAGTTCCGCGATAATATTAGTTTAAAATCATATTATGCTTTCATGTAAATTAATATTTACGAAGCAAAATTTGTAATATTATATGAATACAAATTTAAGTGTATCATCACTAAAATACTTGAAATTTTTTTAACAAAACATAGAAACCGATTGCAATGTCACTCAAAAGCAATAAATAAAATTAAAGTTATGTTGTTTTTTTACATACACAATACATAGTTCTGAAGACGGCGCTCATATACCTACTTCTAGGAAAAAGATTCGTCGTTGTAATCTAACAAAATAATTATGTTGATCGCCGACATCGGGACTACGTAGTATTAAGGCGCGGACCCACCGCAGCGCACGGAGAGTGTACGCACGTGCGTCAAGCTTTGCTTTGCAAGAAAATGTATGTGATTATGTGCAAGCCACGGACACGCTACACATGAATTGACACGCGTGGCTAGGTCGGATATGCCCGCACGTAGCTCAACGTTGGCAACGCCACGCACGCTGTACACGCGATACACGGGAGCAGGGTCTCAGGGATGCGAATAGGGATGTTCCGATACCCCTAAGGTATTGATACCTATTCAAATGATAAGCACTCAATTGATTTTTCGATACTACTTATATGAGTACCATCAAAGTATCGAAACATACTCATATCGATATATTTGGTGCTTTTTCTCCACTTGATGGCCCGCGTTGTAGCCCAAGCGCCTTGATGAATATAAGTCACACTTATACATATACATATACACATACATACTTATACATAGGCGGCTGATTCAAAACATAATGTACATAGGCGGCTGATTCAAAACTGTGCAGCACTACAGCTTTACATAGTCGTAATTAATATTTGTGCATAGCGTGTGTCGCAGTGGAAACGTGGACCCACACGTTTTTGAAACAAACGAATCAGTCGTAAATCCACCGCAGCGCGCGCTGTGCACGGGCACACCGCGCGCTGCGGTGGATTTACGAGTATAGTATATGACATCAATTATTTTTAATCCAATCAGCCTAATATTTTAATCGTTAATATTGTTTAAACCTTTAAATTTTAATTTAGGTATTCTATACGTACAGGTACTTCAACTACTATGTACTAAAGGTTGGTTTGTTTACAATGCAGCATTAATAATTAAAATTTATAGATTATGAATAATAAAATTATGATATCTATGACAGCAGAAAAAATAAAATAATTTTTTTTTCACCTCAATCTTTTGGAAGAGGTAATATTAAACATCATTATAACTTAGATTATTATTTTAGTTTTGTTGAAAACTACTTTAAAAATCTTTACTTTAAAGGTGATAACAATTAATGTCACAATGCTCACTGATCCGGCACCGTTCCGCTGAGATACGGTCGGACTGAGTGGCCATGACATTAAATTGTACCTACCTATATTTACATTACAATAAATAAATTAATAGATAATCGCCTTACTATTTACTGCATACAGTATGTATAACAATTTGATGGTAAGTCACATAGACGTAGCTAGTCAGCTTTAAATAATTTAACCAGGTCGGGACTAAGTTGGAACCTTTCTGCTGTCTCTCATCTTTCGACCACTCATTCGTTCTAGTGATGTGCCGGAGATCTCTACCTGTATCCGTATCCGCGGATATCCGAGACATGAGAAAGATCCGTGTCCGTATCCGCTACGTTTTAGGCGGATCTCAAACGGATCTTTTAAGGTATAAAAGATCCGTATTAAATTTATAATATATATAAATTCATTAAATGTATATACAAAATTCTAAATATACATTAAAATTCCACATTGTTTACTAATATCACATATTTACTTAATATTATATGATAGTACATATAATGACGTTGTACTTAGCAACGATAGAGAAAAACATTATCAATGATGGTTTTAAATAAACGTTATAAACTTGTACTAAGGGCACAGGCGGAAACATGTCATTAAAGAATCTGTCACTTCAAGGACACGCACATAAAGTAAGTAAATTTGTAAGAAAGTTGAGATCCGCATCCGTATCCGTATCCGCGGATCTAGACATCATTGATCTGTATTCGTATCCGTATCCGCGGATCTATTACTTTAATGATCCGGCACATCTCTAATACAAACGATGGCGGGGTATGAAACAATATCAAAAATCCTTATATAGCGTACACTGCAGAAATAATTGGAAATAGAGGAAAGTCATGTAAAGTTTACAAACTTACAAAGAAGTTCGCGATACCATATGTCTGACTATTACAGTTATGCTACAATAATTACTTTTACGCGTATGTGTAATTTTTTTTTTATTAAATATTCATGCGGAGATGGGGCGAGCCGTTAGTAGTTATATCATATTTGTTTTCAGATTTTTAACAACATAAATGCTCAGTTATGTGCCTATTTCTAATTATAACAGTGAAGGAACACATCGTCAGGTTACTTTTACACCTGTAAACCCATGCGTAGTAGTGGGACAATAATGGGTTGGCGATGAAAACTTGACCTGAAAAAAATTATGCAATTATTGTTTTTTCCATTTTAAAATTCTGTATCTGAACAAGGATTTGAGTCTCAAGCAATTAACTTGTCAATGCGAACTCGCTGACCCGACGCCGTCACGCCGACACGGGCTCGGTTCCGGCGTACCAAGTATTCCGTGTAATAACAATAGCATTAAAAGGGTTCCATAGTCGTCCTTTTGTGTGTTTTGACGAAATCATCTAAGAATTATTTTACCGCGAGTTGTTTTGCGAGGCCTTCTTTATTGAGGTAAGCCGGATCATGGTGTAATACTAAGCTTTTTTACATATTGGTTAAAATTAATTTATATTTTTCCCTATAACTAACAAAAAAGATGCTTAACATGAAAAAAAACTCACGAGGTAGAGTATAAAAACATACCGGATGCCGAGAGCAAATCAAGTATAAACAACACTTCACACAATCAGAATTTAAATTCATCGAAGAGTCCTCATTTCGATTATTATTTATTAACGCTAAATGTACATACCTACATGTATCATGTGTGTACGTAAATTCCATGCAGTGATCCTTTTTTATGTTTATCCGAAAAACAATTAAATATCTTACTTTATTAACCTTTAAATAAAATAATTTATTATAATTGAAAAATACAAAACAATTTAATTTCTGTAATAAACTTAAATATATTTTTTTTGTATAAATATGTATACTATCTAAAATATGTATATGCATGCTTGAATACAGATGTATCTATACCTTCATGCAAATACATCTGAATTCAAGTCCAGTAGGCACGGGAACCTTAAATGGTCACAAATGAGTTGTTACTGTGGGTACGCTCTACAATATTAAAACATGGTTTAAAAAACTAGAGCCAATAAGTACAAGTAGATAAGTGTTCGTTCTTATCTCACAAAACACCAATAATGATTAATTAATAACTGTTATTTGACGGTGATTTTATAGACTACACGTGTATTTTTACATTACCCGACTGCTTTAGAAGGACGGTAATGTTTTTCAAGCGTATGTATGTTCTTTGGCGTGGAATACAGCGTAAGCGGCTCGACAGATTGTGATGTATGATATATCATAAGAATCGTCTCAGTTTAGAGAATGAAATATACTATATAATTTTAAAATATGGCGCCTTGAAATAGCGGATGTTTTTTATAGTTTTAATATTAAGCTTATATTTTGTAAGGGATTTTAAATGTAAAAATAAACCGATCTTCAACTATGTTGAAATGATTTAGCTGTTATTTCAATAGTTATGTACCTGGATAATAAATGGATAAAATGGAGCCTAAATCACAAAAGACTGCCTATAGATTTCATGTCAAAACTTCACACTTCGCGGTACTTTTACAAGAATGGTAAGCTTTACAAAGCAAATGTTATATATCACGTATGTACCTATTCATGAACATACTACATATATAAGATTATAATAAATAATGTTCGAGGAATAATTTTCAACGAGCCTATTTATAGCAAGGTAAACAAGTGATTAATAATAAGCCCTTCTACATAAATGGAAGCCTACTTTTCTATATGCTTATGAACAAGCAGGATCTTTTTTATTTTGATGAAGGATTTTCTGTATGAAATCTACCTTTAGTTTAACTCTTAGATGCACACAGGTTTCTGCATCATCTACTACATTACTTATTACATATTTCTTTATTTCATTATTATCATAACTATTACATTGCTGACTACTGGTCACCGAGTAGATGTCACCGGGTACCCCTTAAGTAAAATTAATAAACTATAAGCAGAGTTATGATATTTAGGTAAGTATCTAACGAACGCTATTTTTTTAAAAGAAGGAGCTAAAGAGTATGCTCTCCACCAAGCAGTAATCATTAACAGCTATGATTAGTTCCAGACAAAATTGGAGTCCTGAGGTGGGACACAGTTAAAGTAAAAATTGTGTCATTTTACTACAATATTCAAATCAAAGCACATCACCTTCTTATGCGGCACAAATAAGTTGAAACTGAAGTCGACCTAGTGACTCTACAACCTACATCACAACTTGATTTGCTGCCCTTGAAGTACTGTATATGGCATCCAGCTATATGCCAATTCTTTATTACATACTGTTTAAATAGAAAGGCAAGGTTTAAGAAATGTCAAAACTTATTAGAGAAAAAATCCGGAGCAAAAAATAAAATTTATTTACTCGTCCGTTTTTAGTAATTTATAACAACCTACACAAAAAGGTTTTAAGTTTGATTGCTATGTGTGTCTGACTGTGGCACCGTGGTTCCTAAACGGGTGAACCATTTTAAATGCGTTTTTTTTTTGTTAGAAAGTAAGTTTTCCGGCATTGGTTTAGGCAGTCTAGGTATGGGGAGTGAAAGTGGGCATGAACAATTAAATGTCGTCCAATTTGTATATATTCGTTGTTGTCAAGTGGGGTACCCTTTTATTTGAGAAAGGGTACCATGGATATTACAATTAGGCATGTTTTCATCGAAATTGGTTCAGCCATTTTCTACATATAGGCGGTGAAACTGAGGTTGAATAGTCGAATACATTCGAATATGCCCAAGTGACGTATCAAACGAAACGAGTGACGTGTACAAATTACAAAAACTGTACATTCAATGGGATCGGTCGAATTGACAAAAACTGAAATGTTAAATATTAAACGCATACTAAAACGTGTTATCCATTGAATAATACATACAAATGTAGGTAAATATTATTATTATTAAATACAAATACAAAAAAATGTATTAATATTAAAAAACAATTTATCCCTAAGCACAATTTTGTCGGGTGTAACTTGTAAGTGTAAGTTGATCAATAATTTTTGACTTTTTAAATATTTGTTCACTTCTATTTTTTGCGCTGGGTTTTTAATTTTAAATATATATAACATAAAACACTATTTTTCTACGGGCTAATCTTCGATACCCGTGATGTGATATATATTTTACAGTAGTGATATAATATAAGATAAGGCTTCTATATTAAATACGTCAAAGGTTCTTCCTTAAAGTTAAAATATTAAACAGGAGGGACACAGGCGGTGTAGATTGATATTTATTTTTGATAAAAAAGTATATAAAACTGTTAAGGTACGTAGAAGATTATATGCAAATCAAAAGTTGAATATATAAGCATTGTAACGATTAACTTGATACTGTTTCATCGTATTTCATTGGAAAATCTTTATGAGTTTAGAGTACGTACTTGTTTGTAATCGCTTAAGATCTTTAACTGTATTTGATAAGCGTTAACTTACAATTCACGTACTGTAATCAGTGTGATGACGTCGAGCTTAGAAGGTAAACGCGATCCTTTCAACTCTTAATTGCATTATGTTAATGTCCTTGTTTCTTTGTACTTATGTTACATTACGTAATGATAGCCTATTTTAAAAGCAAATAGATTATTATACTAATGTTGATTTATATTTTCATATTTTCCTAAGATCATTATATAATACCACTAATATAATAAAATTATTCAATTCTATAATTTGTAAAAAATATTGTATTATAAGAAAAAAATATAAATTTTAACTAGTCATACAAAAAGACTATTGCCGATTTGAGTCGTTTTCCGTGAAGCCACAGATTGTCAGTGTGGTCACGTATCTTCCTATAAATTGTGTGACATTTTAACGAAATAAATTTACATATGGAATTCTATTTAGTAACGACGTCATACTTAACATATCGATACTAGATTGCTGCGTAGATTTATGTATATTTAAAACTGCGTAGGTAATATATATGTTATCGAGATATTCAATATAATTAACATCAATTGACGATTGTTTCTATATTTATACTTTGGATGTTGTTTTCAATAGATTAAGCTTACTTGGTACATTTGAAAATGAGATAGGTACATTATACAATAGGCGATAATTATTTACGTTTTCGCGCAGTAGTGCTAATCTATGTTCGATTCATACGGTACTTACATAGACACATCTTAGTCGCGTTTCACGTCAATGATTCAGTTAAGGTAACATAACCGTATCACCGTAAACGCAGATAATATTAAATTGAATGCAGTTATTTACACACATTATTCCTGATGCGATAACGAGCCCACGTGGTCGTTACGTCAGATAAATTCATAGTATACTATTAATTCCATTCATGTTTACCTTCGGGATGCTGTGGGTAAATTGTAAGTACACCGGTGCGCGAACTTCCTTTTGAGTTTGAGGTTGGGACACTTTTTGAACACAGAGAACGACACATCGTCTAGGAAGCCCATCACTATCACAGTATTATCACAAGGAATGTACGTAGATCACAGGTGGCGAGGTGCTCAGTCGCAGCTTACGCCGTGACTAAGCGGTTAGCGGTTGCGCGACCAGGCACGGAGGCAGGTCGGTGGCAGCCGGCGCCGGCGACCTAGCGCTGACTGAACCACAATAAGTGCGCGCGTCATACCACGTGCAACGCGCGATGCACCATCGCTATATTAAAAAAATAATTAAAATTGAAGTGTCTGATGAATATCTCACTATAACTATTTTCAGAATACATGTAAGTATATTTGTTTTAAAGCTTATCTTAATACAAAATGAAGACGATTAAAAATATAATACTTTGCTTTAACGATGTCTAGGGATTCTGGTCATGGGTGAGCACTTAAGTAAAGCCGCGCGAATAAGTTACAGTATCATGACACCGTATCACATCCCGTGGCTTTGAATTCTCGTGAGACAAATTGCGAGAAATATATATGTCACAAACTACAATAACATCAGATTACAGTTTGCCAAATTCATTACTCATCAAAATGTGATGAAATCTAATATATACAATTCTCGTGTCACAGTTTTCGTTGCCATACTCCTCCGAAACGGCTTGACCGATTTTGATGAAATTTTTTGTGCTTA
>DWLI01003951.1:0-11302 GCA_018249915.1 Cecropterus dorantes dorantes
GAAGTACCACCGCCACACCTATTTCTAGCGTGAAGCATTTCTTGCGTTTCGTTGGAAGGGTGTAGTTGCCGGCACACATTTACATGAGGCGATCTCAGTCCTCGGGAGTTCCAACGCATCTGCGTTTGACTTTAGATAGAACTTCTGAAATGTTCTATATGAAGTTACTTGCAGTAATCCATGGGCGGCAGTGACCACTTACCATCAGGTGGACTGCATGCTCGTTTGCTACTTCAATATTATATAATTATATAATAACTTAATTAAATTTAAGGTAAAAAAAAATTGTCTGCAATTGAATGTGAATGGCTGCTACATAGTTCAAATATTGCAGCTGTTTTGCAAATGTTTTATGTATATTTGATCAATTAATCTTTGAAATATTCGAAGACAGTCAATAAATGATGAATTAGTCTCACCGGGTTGTTCAATAGCTCTTAATCGTCGGTCCAGTTGCCTCCACTGAATGTCGTTGGTGCATGGTCCAGAAGTTGTATGCTCTTCATCCTTCTGGGCTTTGGAGAACATGTCGTATACTTCACAGGGTGTCAGTTTGCACTGTGCGTTTACCTGTAACACTAATACAATGGTTTTTTTCAAGGATATTCATATAAAGATAGGCTAGGATAAAATAATTCAGTACTATTATTTTCAAAGCATTTTCATTTTTATTCTGTTAGTTTCTGTTTGTAGTTGGTATGCTTTATTAAAGCTTAAACGTTATTTAAATTCGTCAAAATGGTTATATTGCTCGATGTGGTTGACCACTGTTAGACCGCTCGTCAAAAGCAAAGCACATAATTTCACTCATCGTTACTCATTAGTGACAATCACGTAATTATACGTAATTATCCTCCTTTTATATGCAGAAAACAGTAACACGTATACTCTAATTATATTAAATGCATATGCATTATTAATAATTACTCATTTTAGTGGGATTTGTGGACTATATCTCACTTAAATTTAAACCTTATAGATTCTTTTAATCAGGCGACAAAGCGACTCTCCGCGAGGATTATGTTAGAACGATTCAGACATACGATTATATGCATGGTATTCCACAGTTTTCATACTTGAAATCAGGAACTTTACTTAACTTCTTAACTTTAAAGTAAAGTAAAATTAAAAGTAGTTTCCCTTGAAACACGTTTTCTTGCATTTCGATGGAAGGATGTGGATGCAGTTTACTTACAGTGTAGCAACCATTTTTAGTCCTTAAGAACAGTCATCCATTTGTGATCGACTTCAGGCAGATGCCAGCTGACTTACATATATGGCGACCATCTTATATTTCAGGAACAGTGACCGATTTGTGGTCGACTTTAGGTAGAACTATCTATTGTTCTATCTATTCTGTTAGAGTTACACTCACAAATCGGTGAATTGCACGCTCTTTTTTTCTATTTCAATCTCATAAACAAAAATATTATTTTCAACCATTAATATCTATTTGTATACCGGAGATATGGGTGAAGCAAGTGTCTGAATTAAGCTGGTTATTCATGGTTGTTATCATTGAATAGCGGTCGTTAAACCTGGTTGGTTTTATGGACGGCTGGAAAATCTCCGACACGGGTTGCCCACTAATTCGTGCCTTTCGCCAAAAATTTGCATTAAGCAATATGGTAGAGTTTTCCAAGCCTTACTCAATGCCATACTTATGGCTTATGGAGAGACCCGTACTCAAATGAGAGATTTAAAAGAGGATTGCGGCAAAAGATAAAGATAGATAAGATAATTCTTAGGAATGAGATAAAATTTAAAATAATGCTCATTTTTGAAGTGAATTTGATGCATGCACTCATTTAGGTATTACAGGTTATTTTAGGAAGAAAACGATAGGCATGCGATAAGAAAAAAATGCAATTTTTTCCAATGAGTTCTTGAGGTGAGTAATAACGTTATTAATACGATATTTTAAATGTTCATACGTACTCGTTCTCGATGTATCGTATGAGTATTTGATATTTGACTTTTTGTGAGAAATTGCCAAGAAATATCTGCGTACGTATCAACCTATGTATCTAATATTAAGTAAATATGTCGCCACTCTAATATATTATATGAAGAATCTGTTATAAATGTTTCTATGGTTAATTCCTTAAATCTTCTAATACATGTACTAAGACTAAATAAAATATAGTTCACAGTTTCCTCCTAATAAATCATACTTATCGTATTACTCACATGAGTTGATGTCGATACACAGACAGGTCAGACAGATTCTGAAATAGCCAGACTATCTCAGATGTTTCAGCCGCTTGGTATCTTACAATAAAACAAGTCTGCTCCATTTTGATTTATGCTCACTTGAAATGATATAAATATGTATTATTAACAAGGAACAGAACACTCGTTGTTTTAAGTAAAACTTCTTTAGAATCGCTGTGACTTGAAACTCGATGAAATGAAAATCCGTTATGTAAGCAGTTGTCGGCGCTACAAATAGATGGCGCTCTACCCCGTTCTGAATCACGCTAACGATTTTTATTTGGAGCTTGTATAAGAACTCAAGTTTGGTATATGCATAATAAAATGTCCGAATATGTATCTACATATTTGCTTTATATCCAACTTAATCTTTAGTAGGCTACTTTTTAGAAGCGTCACTTAGCTATGTTTGAATTGCACACACATTTTATATTTTTATTTAATTAGTATAAAAAATGTTTATTTATATTATAAACTATGTTGATTTATATTTATTTGTATAGTTAAATTTGCATTTCCCATTCATAAGGCAGTAAAACCCTTCGTAGTTCAACTTCGGGAGCCCGAATGCCAAATCTACATATCTTGGGTAGATACCAACAGTGTTAGGTGCTGTTTTGATTTGAATGTAATGGAAATTTATGTGTTTCACTGGTCTAACGTAGGACTCCAATCATATCTGGGGTTGATTACAGATGTCCAAGCGGCAGTGGCCACTTACCATTAGGTGGAATCGTTTCGTACTAATATGATGTAAAAACTATTTTTTTACTACGAACGTAGAAGTTAATTAGTAGAAATCCACAAACAGATAGAAACGTGAGTAAATTTGCGGACGCACTAATGATTTTGCGACATTGCCAATTTTGTTGGAAGGTTTCGTTTCGGAGACTAGCTGACCGTTGTAAAAAGAGAAAAAGGTCGACATTTTGGAACAAGGGAAGTAAAGTTAATTTTCACGTAAACCGTAATCAGACCAAATTTGATTCGCAAGCGGTTTTACATTACTAAAGTTACGTCACTGTACCTGCTGTGATATAGAATTTACACGCATTAAATTTCATTATTAAGCTAATTTTTGAAGTGAAAACTTATTTAGCGGCATTGTCTATTTTTTATGATGGGTCAAAAATGTTAAACTCTCATCAAGGTCACGTGTCCTGATTGAAAATTCGTAAGATCCTCCGTCTTACGAATTTTCGATCAGGACACGTGGCACTGACGCAAGTTTAACATTTTTTTGAAAGCGCTTGCGCGAATGTGCATGTGTTTGAATTCTGAAGTGTTAGTCTTTTGATTTTAAAGAATTTGAGCAGAAATTTGAAAACATAGGCTAAAGTTGCTCATACTAACATTTCGTGAAGCTTGATATTTATGTAACTGATTTTAATAAATATTTAAATGTAACTGTTAGCCTTATGAGGTTTGTTATGGATATAGTCTTTTTTATAATATTGAAAAAAAAACCCCACATAAGTTCAGAGCCTTATATGAGTCTAGCTGAGCAGTGATTATCACTGCTGTTACTAGGCAGAAATAGCTGTAGCGGTGGTATTTGTGGAGTACCACACGGGATTATACCACCTTCATTGTTTCCTACTACTTAAACACGCACGCTTAAACACGCTTTCTACACTCACACCCCCGCACTAGGATTTTTTCCTGCGTCGCGCGTGCCATGGACACACAAAGACGAATACCCAAACACCCAGACTCAGAACAGAAGTCTAAATTCATAATTAAAATGTCTGTCTGGCCGGGGTCGAACCCAGAACCCACTGCGCGGCAGACCGGTATGGTGACCGCTCCGCCACGCAGGACGTCACTTGGTCTATATTTTCTAGCTTATTATCAGTACAGCTTAAATATCTCATTATTTAGTAAATTTCAATTTTCCCCGAGTAAATCACTATGACCTACATATCGCTTAAACTTCAATATGAACTATTTTAGCGTCACATATCACATATAAACTCGCTAAGGCGGCAACTTTTGCATACAATATTCGAGACCCTTAAAAATTTAACGAACATCGCACGTACAAAGTCGTATCCGAGGTCGATCGAATCAGGTCGCTCCTTCAATATTGAAATCTGTCCTGAATATAGGATAGTGTGTGAAGAGTATCATGCACAGATTTATAAGTGTAGCGCAATGCATTTTGACACGTTTGGCTGTTATGGAACGTAACTGTTTACCCGTATTTCTTTTGAGATTATGCACAAAAGAAAATTTTCTCCATACAATGAAATGCGCATGCATAATATATTGTCGACAAAATAATCATACTGGAAGTCCAGCACAACCACAAAATTACGTTAGCTTTAAGAGAGGTTAAAGTATGCAAAAATGGTAACACATTTTCGAACATTTTATATGTAGGTTCTGAAGAATTAAAGAACCAAGCTAACATGCAAGTAGGCCACCTGATATGAGATGTCTCACTGCTAAGCATGGGTCTCCTCTAAGAGCGAGAACAGCTAAGGCCATGCTCCATCGCCGGCCAAGTGTGAATTAGGCACAGTATTTCGTCACAGCTTATGATATGATAATTAATATCTAATTCATTTTAGATATTAATTATCAGATAATTAATTTATCATTATCATATCATGTCATGACTGGGATTGGAAGAGTAAGTTTCAACCATTAATGTATCATTGCAATAGAATTAAGTATTCCCTTCAAATAAAATCTCCCTACCTCAGTAGGTAGATCTTGTTTGAAGCTGCTTCAGTAGCTGAGATTAATTCTAACCTCCACATAACCTACCGTTGCATCTTACTCCTATAAATTCAATTGGAAGGAAGCGAAGACTGTACATTATTACATTGTTCAAATTACTCGTAGAACTAAGTAACACTGATGTATCCTTAGTACTAGTTTATCTTGTTTTCTCAAAACAATCTTTATTTACGTTTTTGGCTGTACATTGCGAAGTTTACTTGATTTTTTTGTTTTCGTTTTCTGTCTTACCTTGCAATGTAGTTTGAATGACTAAAAAATAACAATGATTATTTTGAAGACATAAAATAAATTCGTACCAAGGGGTCTGGTAAGCAGATGTAGCTATGATGCCTCAGCCGTCGAATATTGAAGGATAAATGTAGGTAGTAATGGATTTTTATTTGTTAAATAACATAGAGTAAGCAATTCGTGTTGTGTTCGTCCTAATCTTTGTTTGAACATAATGCGATGTTGTCATCATGCATCTTTCGCCTTTTAGTACGTTTTAGCACGTTTTTGTACCTTGTACCACTTAGTACGATTTGTTTAAATAAAAATTTGATGTTAAAATATTTTTATGCTTGTATCGTTCTTGAGACCGCTCTAAAATTGAATTCAGGGCAATTTTCGCCTTAAACTAGATAATGGCTTAAACTAGCCACTACTGAGTCAGCATTTTCACTGCATTGTCTAGAATTTTTCAATTGCCGATTTAGAAAAGCAATTTAGAACTGAAATAATATATATTTGTCTTACATTTATACTTCATTTCATTTAAGTAGGTAATATCTAATTTAATGGAAATATTACGTTCAAAAATCTCTAAAATTTGTAGAATGGTTTGGTAAACCGAAAAATTATATAAGGACTGAAATTAATAGTATTGGGAACGTTAGCTTACCTCATCAATATAAAGTGCCTACTTTGAATGTATAATAGAATATTAACAGGATTATATAATATGCCGGCGCCTTTAGTTCAATGGTCACTCGCCGAGTTGGCATGCATCTAAATGATGAATTTAGATATCTATTATGCGTTGAGCCTAGGTACATTATGCACTTATGTTTTATTGCATACATATGACACAAACAAAGCATTATCAGGTGTCTTTACAGAGTAAGTGTACTTTTGTGGTTAGGGTTCTGAGGGATCGCCGCTGCACTTATGTCTCTCTCACATAACAGTGTTAAGCGATGATGTGTTCTGGTTTGCAGGCTGTAGAAAGGGAAATATATATTTCTGAGAGGTTTCAATGTAGTCCTCACGGGTAGAAACGCATCTGGCCGCCCTCATATAGGACTTTTTATCTGTGGTTGCTTGCATGTCCATGACCATAGGCGGTAGTGGTCGCTTGCCATCTCGTGGACTGCTTGTTTTATTGCTTCATCTATAGTAGTAAAGTACTTGATACTTATATATGTTTTTTTATTATTGAGTATCAGATTCTCGACGTTCGGGTAGATAATCTTCTTACATAATCCCGTATAGTTAAGTATTATCAGTATCCTTGACACGCACCAGTTAATATCTTGTTGAAATTCAATAACGTCGCGCTAACGGCGATGTGAACTTTTTAATAATTTGATATTTCATAAGGGATTCAGCTTTCCAGACTATAAAATGATTTTACAATAACATTTTTGGCCTTTGACGATAGGAGCCTTGAACTCATAAATCGTCACTATGATGTCATATCACTCTTTAAGGATAGGTCTATACCCTTATAATCCTATTATAATCAGGATGCGGGTGCTATGGAAGAGCTTATGCAAAATACTTTGGTGGGACATGCGATGGAGACCTCACGACTATAAATTTTCAGGCTGACCACACTTTTACTTCGTCTGTCTCGACATAGATAACATTTCGCAACTGAATCGGTTGTTAAATAATAATGATAGCGGTTTTATGATTATTGATAGTCTCGACAGAAAAAATATCGACTGTCTGATTAGTCATAAATTCAATACTAGACATATGATCCCTTGCGAACAATGGTGACTTTTTGATTCTGAGAGAAGAGCCGTTTTCAGTAATGGAGTAGCGATGGATGGATGATTATGTGATTAAACTCTGACCGTAATGACAATGTTTGTAGAGTATGCAAACAATAGAAAGGCATAATAAAGTTAATGACAAACCGCTAATGCAAATAGTGGTAAAGTTTAATCAAATGTTGGTCAAGTTATGCCAGTATTTTAGGATTTATTTGCATTTCAAATGTTCTAATTTGGACAGGCTTTGTTAGAAAATTAAAGTCATCATATCTAGAATCGAGATCAGACATTCGATTAGCATTATTAAATTGGCAGTATTGGTGTCACCGTGGTTTGAAGAGTGTGATTAACTTAGCCCTTGTCATATCCGAATTAGATTCTTCGTGATTGACTTTTTATGTAATTAAAGCAGCAAATATTCGTATTTTCTACTCGCAGTTGAGCTATTCACTATTTTCTACCTTTTATGACAAAATCCTAATAAAGTAGGGAGCTTTGAGCGTAAAAAGCGTAATATACAGTTGAATAAAAATAGATCATATAAGTGGTTTATACATTTCTGTTTATTTGGGTTTAGACAGTTTACTTAGTATATACATTAAAACTAAAAGGAATTTATTACCTAAGTTTTAAGAACTAAACTCACTATGGCGACTTGAATGACAGTAAAATTAAATGCTCTAAGGAAGAAGCGTAAGTTTTCAACAAACAACAAGAACAAACGAAATAACAAATTAATTTGAAACTGTAAGTTCTTATTTCAACCTTATTAATTGCAGCTTTTATTTCCCGAGTTTAGAGTGTCAGAAGTTTATTCGATTTATGTCTGCAATTTTCGTCACTAAATTGTGAGCTCTCTTTTGAAAAACAAAATAAAGGAAAGTAATATAAAGGTTTTCAGTAATGTCTATACTATAATATTTTAAATCAGTAGAGCTAATCTCAGGAACTACTGGTTCATATTAAAAAAATATTTTTGTGTTGAATAGTACATTTATCGAGGAAGGCTATAGGTTATATAAATCATGCTACGGTTTTTGTTTGTTTTTTTTTATTTATTTTTTTTATGGAGTAACGTGTGAAACCGCGGGACGCAGCTAGATTTCTATAATATTAAAGTAGCAAACGGCATACAGTCCACCAGGTGGCCACTGGCTTTAATGGTTACCTGTAATCAACCTCAGATGAGATGAGTCTTTCTTGAGGTTGGTCACGGATGCATTGTATCTTCGGAGGACAAAGTTACCATGGTGCGGATAAGCGTGTCTTACTTACGATAACCTTCAAATCAGAACTAACGAAATATTTATTAGCAGAAACATAAGTCTAAGGTGGTGTCTCCGGCTATAGCCACAAAGAGAACTCTTTATAAAATAATATACTATAAATACCTTTATTTATAGAATAGTATTTATGTATTTGTATGTATGGATGAAAATTGTATTGAGCTGTAATTTAGAATACATATAAAATTTACATTGCCATTATATTATTTTATTGAGGTAATCTAATGCTGTTGTTTGTCATAGTAATGGCTTAACCAAACAAGGTCCAGCTCCTTATTTAGTTTTACTGAATTCGTCTTAGTAACTTTTCCTTTTGAACTAAATTAAACAATAAATTGCTTTTATCTTTTAAAATTTACATTATGGTTTACAAAATAGCATACATTAATATACTTATTCGTTTGTTTTTCTTATTCGTCTGTTTCATACTTATTTTTTATCTAATATCCGGTATTTTAAATCAAAGCCTTTTTCAACCTTAAAAATTATAGTTACACGTTACACGTTACACGAAAATATGGCAATCCATTTGTATGTATCATCAAAATCAATTTACCTTCGATATCCATAACTTGTACCGCAATGAGTAGAGCAAAAAAATTCATGATGTCAATTCACTTATACTTTACAGAGGCACTGAATCTACAGTTGGGCAGTGGTTCCACACTTTTGTTTCATCGGCTGGTGTTATGCAATATGAACACATTTTTATGAAATATGAAGCAAAGGAGTAACTTGCAAGTTGTAATGTTAAAACACTGCCGTCCATGGACATTGTAAAAAAACTTGCCCTCTCAATCCCTATTGTCATTCCTGAGGATCCTAGGTTGGAATCCGACGCACCTCTGATTTTTCTAAAATGATGTGCTTATTAGAAAATATCATTGCTTTCCGGTAAAAGAAATATGGCGAGGAAGCCTACACATCTGAAAGTTCTTAGAAAAAGTTCTTAGAGTTAAAGTCTACCAATTCGCACGTAGGCATTGCGGTGGACTTTGGTCTAAAATTCTTGTTGCTTTCAGATGTCCGGGGTACAGAGTTGCATGCTCGTTTGCTACTTCAATCTAATAAAACCTATATATCCTTTTTTTCACAACAATGGCATAATATGTAGTCATAGATATTTGTTTAAAAAAACTACCGATGCCGTAGGTAGATACTAATGACATATTTTTTTATTTGTTATCAAGTAATTATGTGATATATACTTCATATGGTAATCGTATCAAGATTATCGCTTATTAAAAATCATTCGCAATGATCACTTTTGAAATTTGGACTTTTGGAAGAGTGTAGCGATATTTTTTTTGAATATATATTATTGTCCTAAGATTGTGCACGGATCTATTTTCAAGGTCAGAGAGTTTTAAGCCAAAGACTGTCGCACTGGCCAAGTGCGAATTGTTATAGTTCACACATTTTTGAATTCAATTTCTATTCCGCACAATTTTAGAAAATCACTCTTGGGTACCTGGGAGCGAATCTCGGACCAAGTTTCAATCATAAGGCCAACACTACACTTCTTTCTTCTTGTTATGCGTAATACCACTTTATCCTAAAGTTTAGTGTAAAGACATGCGCGCGCACATTCAACTCTCATCTTCTTCTTCTATCAGGTGAAAAGAAGTCACTCCAAATTTGATTTTTTCTTCTTTTCAATTATTATATGGCTCAAATTCTGAATAGTAATATGAAAATTCCTTACGAAACAATGTACATTGTAACTAAACCGGAATTATGAGGCGCCCGTGCCAATTCCGCCAAGAGATAAGACACCACATTGGATTTTACAGCTGTACAATTTACATTTTCAGTATCAACTGCCAATTTTCTGAATCGCGGCGAAATCATTTAGCTATGAAAGAGAACACAATAACAAATATTAATAAAAATTGATCATACATAGTAAGAGATTAATTTATGCTGCCAATTAAGGCAGCGAAAAGGTGATTTGAGAAATTACATTTAATAGATAGATGATATATTTACAGTTTTTTGTAGAAGCGCCTAAACGTACATTAAATCGACTAGATTATTCCGGTGGCTCCCGTTTCGGTCACGTTTACCACGATAGTAAGTATCTCATATTTGAATCCAGGTCATAAACTACCTATGTGGCAAATTTAAGCTTTATCTTAAGTAGTTTTTGCATGAAAGAGTAACAAATACACATACATTCTCACAAACTTTCCCATTTATAATATTAGTAAGATAAGATTCGAAATATGTCATCATTAAATGTACAATGAGTACGTTGATGGTGATTTGTTAACTAAGAATATTTGAACAATTTGGAAATTGCAAAGCGCAAAAGCAGTAAAATGGCAATATAAACATCTAAAACAACAGAAGTTAAAATTAGCTCGCACCGCTAGGCGCATGTTGCTTTATGCGATTCGCGATTTTATTAGAACACGTAATTAACCAGTTAGTTAAATTGATTGCGTCCGCCGGTCAAGCATGGATTCTAAACATTTACTTCTATTGTTTTTTATTGAAGTTATACTTATTTAGACATGTTTGGAATAACAGGTTAAAGTTTAATTTACCGGGGACTGAGGTTATGCGCGCCGATCTATCACTGAATTTATTTCTTCTTGATCCGGCGCCATCTAGTTTAAAAATCAAACTTATACATGTTTACAAGATATCGTTACACGAAAATATTTGCTAAATCATTAAATGGTTGCAGTAATGTAATACAACCAAAACGTATTTGGAAATTCCACGGTTTGGTTTGCACGGTCGTTCTTGCCGCGGACGTGTAAGATGTGGAATGAGCTTCTCACTGAGGTATTCCCGAAGCGCTATGGCATGGGGCTCTTCAAAAAAAGTGTGAAGAGAACTCTCAATCAAAGCCGGCGATGCATTGGCGACTCCCCTGGTGTTGCAAATATGGACATGAGGCGACGATGACTACTTTCCATCAGGTAGCCCGTCTGCCTTATCGTTAGGTATATGTAATTAAAGTAAAATACCGTCATTAAATCCGTCATTAAAGTAAAATAAAAGATTATTTCATTTGTTTCCCTTCATTAAAAATATTTTAACACTTTTTATAAATAAATGTTACCT
>DWLI01003952.1:0-11301 GCA_018249915.1 Cecropterus dorantes dorantes
ATTCTTCCTTTTCCCCCCCCGGGGGGGGGGCCCGGGGGCGGGGCCCCCCCCCCGGGGCCCCCCCGCCGCAATAGCGAACCCCCCGCGCCTGCGCGCTGTCCCCCCGCTGACCCCCCGCCCCCGACCCCCCGGCCGGCCTGGGGGGTGCGCTAGACTGTCCTGTCGCTAATTTAATAGGTATTTTGTTTTAAGAAGGCAATGTTTCATTTTACTTTTGTAAAAATGTTTTTGACATTGAATAGGTACTGCTTTTATACGTATACCGATAGAGACAGAATATTTTAATTGCCTTTTGTTATATGTTTTTATTTTTGGAATTTTTGAATTGTCAACGGAATAATGAAAAATTTGTCGAGATTTTTTAAGAAGAAAATAATGGAGATATTCAAAATTAAATACAAAATATTTACTTATTAGATTTATGTGTTACATTATTTTTTCGCCTTCTTTATTATGGCATATTAATAAAATGAATATTGTCGACTTTTTTGTTTTAAATGGAAATATGACGATTGTCGAGGTTTTATTATAAATTTAATAATATTTTAGGGTTGAAATGATTTAATGAATAACGATTCTAATAAATTCTAATAAATTGTCGGAGTCGTTTTGTCGTCAGTTTGTGTTTAAACTGATTAGTGAGCTTTTAAAATGACATTTTGTTTACCACTTCTTTATAATTTTTTCCACAGTCGAAGTTCATAATTTTCTATTCTTATTTAACCATTTTCTTTTCCAAAAAGCGCTAACTTTTTTGTATCGTAAGTCTTAAATTATTTTTTTTATTTTTTCATGTCATATTTTTTGGTTTTCTCGTACGAAATGTCATATTAAAAGTTATTTCAAAACATTTTTTAAATGAACTTTATATACAATATGTATTTACGTACATGATTCGTACGATTATATGTTTTTTCTTTTACATTTTGACGAAATCATATGGATATACAGTTCGACAATTGTTAATTTTGATGTTTTTTTTGTTCTCGACAAACATTATTCTGTGTTTCTTTTACGATATTTTTTTTATAATCTGACATTTTTTAAAAGCGGCAGGACACGATAGCTACGTAAATCGGGCGCTGCTTTATTTAAAAATTAGTGAAAATATCCAGTGATATGGTCTCGCCTCGAGACGAAAGTCTCGACTTAAATGTTAATTAATTTTCAAAAAACAAATAGTTCGGTGCTCATCTATATTGGCTCGATTTTGTTAACTACAAAAATGTGACGCGACAAAAAATTTATGATTTTTTTTTGTAAAAGATTTTTATGTCGCTGCATTGAATGAATATGTTTTTGGATTATATACAATTTGTATGTATTTTTTTTGTTTTCTTTTGAATACAGCTTCATTTGTATACTGTTTATTCTGTGTTGTGGCATAAATCTAGAAATGTGTCTTATTTTTTTTATTGTCATACGATTTTTTGTAATATGACAATTTTCGACAATTAATTAAAAAATCGTGTTTTTTTTTGTCACGTCACAATTTTGTCGCACAAAACGACTGGAAATCTCGAGGTGTAGCTCTTTTTATTTTATTTTTCAAAAAAGAAATCGGTCAATCACGAAACTGTCCCAAAGAGTTATTTATGGAAAATGGAAACGAGCAGCGCGTAGTGACATACAACCGGACAATTTTAGTACATAAGTGTGTATATTATAGATATAGGAGAATAATTTTTTAAAAAAAATCACGCCGCGGATTCGAAAACGGAGATTTTTTTTTGATGAGAAAAAAAAATGTAATGAGATGTCTTATTCCAAAGACGATTGGACACAGAACTTGTATAGTATAACTTACTTATAATGTATAGGAATTAGTATAATTGATAAATCTATAAGAAAAGATATTTTTAATTACGATTTTAAATGATTAATTCTTTTTTTTTTGTTCGCTGCCATAAGCGTAGATTTAGTGTCTGGAGTCCATTTTCGAGGTCCGCCGTATTTTTTTTTATTTTTTTCGATTTTCGTATCTGTTTTTGTGATTGGCAACACAGCGCTCACCGTCCCGTCGTCGTTTTGTTCACTGGTCACCCTAATGCTTGACAATAATAGCTGCGAGATGGACTTCAGAATATAAAGTTTATATAAGATATCATTTTGATTATGTGTTGAAGGGTGTATATATCAGTGTGGAGCGATTAACGCCCTTATTCCTACGTGTTAAGGTCTAATGTTGCAACACTATGCCTAAGTTGTAAACGGTGACCCTATTCCGTAGGGCTCAGGGTCGGGAATCGCTCGTACAGAATGGACAGTGTATATGAGTTGTACTGGATTTATATTTTTTGTGGATTTTTTCAATTTTTTGTACTTAATTTTTTTGAAGATTTTTTTTTTATCTATCGAAGGGTGCGAACTCTTGTTTTATTAAAATAAAGGTATTTTTGTTTGACCTTTGAAAGAATGCAAAATAAACAAGCATTTTCGACTGCATATTTTAGACATGAGTAATTTGAAAAAAAATATATGATTAAAAAAAAATCTACGAAAAATATAAATTCGGACGTTTTGTCAAAGTGGCTGCTATATTACGCACGTACTTAAGGTGTCTCTTTATTATTTATATATATTTTTTGTACCAAAACTCCAGTGAAACAGGATTTTTGCTGATTTGTTTCGATTTTATTTCGACTTTTACATGAAAAAAATACTGCACGGTTTTCGTGTTTTTTTATTATTATTATTTTTTTTATATACAAATTATATATTTTTTTTACAATTGGTAGCTATTTGTTGTTATGAAAATCGTAAAAGATCGATTTGTACTTATGATTTTTTTTATATATGCATACTTATGAAGATGATTTGTGGGGATGAAAATTTCTGTATGAAAGAATTTAAAAGAATTTTCAATATAATAATCAACTCTAAACATTGAAAAATAATAATTTTATTTTTTTTCATACAGTAATTCTATTCCAAGAGTTAATTTGACAATTAGTGGTATTGAAATTTTATAATTTTGTTTGATTAAACAATTGATTATATTGATTACAATAAATTAACAAATTAAATTGATAAATCAATGATAATGTTGTTAACAATAGGTTGTGGTAGATAATTGACTCCATCTGTATTATGAATATCTAAATAAACAAAAATAATTCTCTAAATAAAATTAAAAATCTGAAAAAAAGCTATTTTTAAATTCAATTTTAAAATCGGCTTTCTTAGTGTTTTTATATTATTGTTATTGTGATGAAAAACACTATTTAAATGCAGAATAGATATTTTGTTATTTTGTAATAAAAATGTCGACGTTTTTTTACTTTTTTTTATATCAAGCTTCTTAAAAATTTCCTAATTATGAAACATTTTAAATGTTTCATTTTTTTTAGCTGATTTTCTTGTCCAGTTTAAATTTTCCAAATCATGTCTTAAATTATATTTCGATTAAAAATAAAAAATAAAGCTTTCTACCACAACCTATTGCAACCAAAATACATAAGCGATTACACATAAAACAATGGACGCATTCTATCATGACTTTAAACTTAATTATTTTTTGTAAATAATTGTAAAAGCTCAATGATATTGATTATTTCTGTATGCATTTGAGAAATTAACGTTTTATCACGATTATGTATGTGTTTAAATTATTATTTTTTTATTAATATGGTATAATTTTGAACGTTGATAAATGTATCTTGTACGAACATGACATAATAAATGTATTTTATGTGCTGGTATTGTTATGGCAAAAAGGAAAATTTTATTGATTGAATGGGTAAACGAAATTTGACGTAAGCAACACCGATTTGAGGGTAAAGTTTTTGATAGTTGATTTTTAAGTTACGTATGAAACGTTGGGATTATGAAGTACTTATTTTTTTATTTCTGTGTTGATTTAGTTTTTTTGTTACTTATATTTAAAAAAATAATTTCTATAACGGCATTGTATTTAAAATATTTGTTTTGAAAAATTAATTTAAATTTAAAAAAATTGTGTTAAAAGAATCGGTTTTTTAAATTTGTCTGAATCTATTATATATTTAACTTCGTAAATTTAATGAGATATGTAAAAAACGATTTTCAGTTTTTCCAAATCATAAATATTGAATATATTTATATTTAATTTTTTTGAAATATTAATAGAATTTTTCTTTCTTGCCATAACGTACTAAGGTATCATACCACACACACGATGGATGTAATTATCTGCCTTCAACAACTTCAATTACTGCTATTTTATTAGCAACAATAATAATTTTCAATAATAATAATTTTCAAATGAAGGAAATTAATATTTGATTAATTTATGGGGATGGTTGTATCTAAAGATTCTGTCTCTAGAAGTTCATTATTCAATAGTTTTGGGACCACTGATTTGAAACGATAGCTAATGAAAGTATAAATAAGAAAACAAAGGTTCTCAAACCCAAATACCTCACAATATCTACAGGGTGCCCTAATAATTAATAATAATAATAAAAATGCAGTATTTACGCATTTTAATTTTTAACAAACAACCAAGATTTGTCAAAACGAACACATTAGTCGTGTGTGTGGCAACACCCTAACATGTAGGCCACTAAAATTCGTTTCAAGCGACAATCGCTCTACACTACAAACATCAGCGTTGAGCGTTAAAAACATACGTAACCAATTTCAAAAAGCCACGAAATATTACTGTGAATTGTACGGAGATGTAATTCGCTCGACGCTGACGCTTGTAGTTTAGCGTATGTTTCGTGGCCTCCGCGCGAGAGACTTCTCTACACGGAACAATTACAATTTGTACTGAATAGTAGTCAAAGATTATGAGGAAAGTACAATGTTGATAGTTGTTCGCGATTATTTTAGTTTAGTTCACTACAATGTATTATATAGTTTTAAGATTATTTTTTTGACTGCAATTTCATAATCTTGTAACGGACACGTTGTAAGAGTGTGGAATCGATTGGAATTGACACCAAAAGTCAGGGCCGAGTTCTTACGGAGTTCAAAATATTTTTTTAGTATCGTATCCCTTAGAAATAAGTTCTTTCGTAGCTTAGTTGATTTTTTCTTCCATTTAGTGTTATGTTTAAGTTTTTTTTGTATTGATAGCGTCCGTGCAGTGTCGATGTATGATGTACCAGTTCTAATTTATTTCAATGACGCTCTTCGCAGAAACACCATGCGTCCCGGCGACCATGGAAGAGGCTCATTTTCAATTATATTTTGTTATTTTTTTCTCAATGGCAACACAGATGTCTGTACAAGATTTCATTCTGTTCATGCATAGTTTAAATATGATTACAAGAAAGCTCTTATTATAAAAATGGATAATATTAATTAAATATAAATGTGCCATTCATTTTGATAATTTTGTGTTTTATTTTCTCCTTGAACGGTACGGGTAAGTATTCATTCGGGTTACTTATCATTTATTAGAATTTACAATACACTAAGAAAAACAGTGTATGTGTGTACTTACGTACAAGTTATACTTCTTTGGCGTAGCAAGATAAAAATGTTTTTAAAAAAAATATCTTTCGCCTTATTCTACGTTTGTAGAAAAATGCCACTAACAATAGAAAATAGGTATTTAATACATTGAAAGTTTTATTATAACGCATTATCTAGTTAAATAAAGTTTATTTAAATATCACAAAAACTAAAACGTTGATTATAGCTAACTTTAGGGTGTCGGTTTTTCGTGACGGTGTGCGCGCGCTAAGTAAAAATTTATTCTCATAATTTTTCCCTAACGCGCCAACAGAAGTATAACTTCAAATCTTCACCAGTTAGTCACCAGGCTATCTCTGTTTAACCGTGATAGCTAGACAGTTGCAATTGTTACCAATAAAATAAATATTTAAGAGGGGCTCCTGTACAAATAAAGTGATTTTTGCTCGCAGCATTAATAACGCTTTAAACATTCACAGAATATTTAGTCATATATAATAACACTTTAAAAATACACAAATAAATATTCAATGGGGGCTCCTGTACAACAAACATATTTATATGTCGATATTTATAGATATGATACGGAACACTTCGTGGACGAGCATGACTCGCACTTGGCTGGTTTTGATGTGAAACTTTTTGCGCGCATTTAGACTACATTATCTAACCCGACACGAAAATTGGGGGACGTTTTTTATTATAAAATTCATAAATATTCATTGCAAATGTACTAGGACAATATAACTATGGAGGAGGTGAACGATTCTTTCAAAGAGACAATGCCTCTCGCTCTACGTCTTCAGCAGTGTGAGCGAGAAGCAAATAGAGATGATACTAACGTGTAAGTGAGACAAAAGTATACTGTCGATTCCTTTTCATAGCGATTGAGATACATCTGTCTCTTTCATAATATCGTTGTCTATCTATATATATATCGTTCGACGGAAGTATAAAAATAAAATCGAATGGAAAATATCGGAAATGTACTAGGGCATTATAACTATAGAGGTGGTGAGACAAGTATACTGACCGTAGCTTTTCACCGAAATTAATATACATTTGTTCTATTTCATTCGATTGACGGTAGCATTAAATTACTAAAATAGAATTTCAAATTTGTATCGCAAATTTACCAGGATAATATAACTATAGAGGAGGTAAAAAAATATATCAGAGATTTTTTATGCATTTCTCCCGTCACTTTTATTATTTTCAAATACAATTAAATTCATTAAATTCCTAACATGTTTTGATTTTTCCTTTCTCTAAGTCTCAGAAATGTAAGCTTTTAGATTAGTATAACTATTAACGAGATTTAAAAAATAGTTTGCCTAAGAGATTTCACTTTCGACATGTGTACTTTGCACGCACACACTTTATACATAATACGAAATCCATCGCGCGAGTCCGTCTCGCACTTGGCCGGTTTTTGATGTGAAACATCTATAGGCGCCCGTAAATCTGATTGTTGGCGATCGCCATACCGTATTTATTTTGCGCCATATTATATACTCTCGGAACTACTAAGTATCGAAGAAAACTAAGCGGACTGCGGTGTTAGTTCGACTTAGTGCGGGGTACTGCTCATAGATGGCGTTATTTTCATTATGCTATATATTTGCATTATGCATATTACTTTTACGAACACGATGTTTCACATCTGCCAGGCGTTTCGTGACGGCATTTTTTTTATTATACTATTTGTTGTGAATATAGCAAAATTGTGTTCGCATTTTGGGAAGTTTGTTAAAGGCAGGAATAAAACGATTATAATAATTATTTTACTTTATTATTTCAATAGAATATACATTACTTAGTAACAGAAGACAATTCTTGTACAAAAATATACATCTTCATGTAACCTATTTGTACAATCAGAAATTACAATGTTTTTGCTAAGATACGAGTAAACTATTTACTTTGAACTATTTCTGGATTTTATTTGTATCAAAATATAAATGCAACAAATTAAATAAATATTTCGTTAAGCAGGCGTCAATATTACATTACCTTCTTACGTGATACAGACGTTTTTCTATCTAGATTTATTGTTAAAAAAACATTGCATATGTCTAAATGGAACAGTAAAATGTAACAAGATTTAAACAAAAATTGAGTTATATGATTGAAGTTTTAAAGCACAACGGTAGCCAAAAAAATGATATGAATTCTGTCTGCGGGACTCTTAGAATTGAATTGTAGAAAAACATGCTTTTTTGTAACTAAACATGAATGTAGCTTATATTGTCGAATTTTGTTTTAATCTGATGCTGGATATTCATTAATATGCAGTGATAACTTAATGGTTAAACATTGCCCTTTATTGGAAGAATTCAATGGCCGAATGCTGAATCTCTGATACTCTCTGATTCCTGATTCTTTATAATTCCTTTTATCAGGGTATGAATCTCTGTTTAGTTCTGTAAAGTCCATCAATTTACTCTTTACTAGATGGACTAAGTCCTAAACTGTATGATAATAGCACAGATATATAGCATCGTAAAACTATTTTTTTAATCATATTTAATTAAATTATTTTAGAATACTCTTTCAATTTAACGACTTTAGGACTTCAAGTGAGTTCTTATTTTGACTTGTTGTATCCTTTTCTCCTTTTTTAATTATTTGGGGCCGCAAATAGGCAAAACTTATCAACACATACACCGTATGATATATATATATGTAAACGTATGTATAATTATCGTCTGTCCGTCTTCCCGACGCCGCGCTTGCCAGCGAACAGATGTTTGGGTCGCTTGGTTCCGATGAAGCGATCTGCCTCTCCCTTCAAACCCATCTTCTTCGTCTTCTTGGCGATGGCCACGTGCGCCATATTCTTCGCTCGCTTTTGCATCTGGGAATGGTGGAGAATATGTTATTAGCTTACAGTATTATCAATGCGATAGTTTGTGAAGAAGTAAGTGTTTTGTTACTCGTGTATAAAAAGAAATTTAGCATATAGATATGATCTGGATTAATAGATATGATACATGGGACCTTTAGACTGTAGCGCGAACCAAATATTTTTTTTTTACTGCATGAAGTAGTAAACGAGCACGCAGTCAACTTGATGGTAAGTGGTTATTGCCGTCCATGAATATCTGTAATTAACCCTAGATAATATCAAAGTCTCACCTAAGGTTAGTCACAGATACGTTGCTACCCCTGAGGACTAAGATAGAATGCCTCGAAAAGTATGTATCTTCACCAAAACACAACAGCGCATAAGCAGTGTTTTATTAGGCAGAAATAGGTGCGGCGGTGGTGCTTCCGGAGTCGAACCACAAAGAGGTCTACCACCTAAAAAATTCTTATAACATTTTAAAGTTTATAACAGCTTTCAGACCAGTTTAGACTCTTTTTTATAAAAATAACATATAATACATTAATTTAAATGACATTGATAGAACAATAAATTCATTTGTCCTTATGTAACTATACTAGGTCATTCCCGCGGGTACGCTGGCTTCGGTCTAGTTTTCCATGATAATGATTATCCTATGTCGATCAACTATCTGTGTGCCAAATTTCAGCAAAATCCAAATAGTATTTGTGTGTAAAAGAGTAACAAACATACAGACGTTCTTAGAAGCTCTCGCATTTATAACATTAATAAGATTATTTTTACTCAACCTAATAGAAAACAACAACGGATTAAAAACAAAATAACAAAAAAATGTATGAAATAACAAAAAATACGGTTAGTAAAATCGTTCTAGTTTAATAGAGCTTTTTTACTTTACTTCATTTAAATATAGCCCGCGGTGTCAATTAAACAATTTAGAGCTGGCTTTATTCAGTTTTTTTACGATCATCCGATAATTTAGCGGTATAAAAAGTTCAATCTGATAAAGTAACTGTATATTGCATTGGATCGACATGTTGTCGAACTAATAGCTAAATAAAGACGTGATGACTTCGTAAGTACGATTTGGTATTAAGCCGACTGCGTTAGAACGAGGGTAATATTTATCGAGCATATATGTATTACATGTATCTCAATTTCTTAGGCACGCGCTACAGCCCAAATTTCTTGACGGATTGTGACATATCACATGCCATTAGAATCTTCGTTAACAGAGTGACATAGGTAATATAATTTTAAAAATAAAAAAATCAATAATTAATATTCAATTTATTTTAAATAAAATAATAATTAATGTTTTAAGATTTTTTCTACCGGACAAACTATGTAATAATAGTAATAAAAAATATGGACGTATAAACGTAGTCATCGTAATATACTTGTCAATAAGAAAACACTTAAAATATATTTATTTTGTCTAAAGATAGGCACTCCAAAATACCTAGGTATTGAAAGCCCATAACATGCCTTCTTATAAATAGAAAAATATAGACACAACTCAATTTGCACGATATGAAGGGCTGCGAGTCCTAATAGGTTATTGATAAACAATCATATTATATTTTCATAGCATTTATCGAAAAATGGGCGCTTCCATTGAATATAAATAGATATTAAATTACTCGATCGATGTAGGTAAACACAATTATTATGTTAATAAAAATGTACTGGCATTATTACTCCTTATTTTGGTATTTTTATTCAAGTAATATGCGATAGTATATATGTACTTATCTTAAAGCCGACATACGTAAAAGCGGTGGAGTGCCGCACCAAAATTGGCGATGTCGCACTTCGCAACCTAGAAAGCTTCGTGCAAATCGCCACGAACGAGTACGAGTATTTCGGAATTTATTTAAAACCTAGCAGTGCCTCGCGGTTTCATCCGCGTTAACAATATGTAACCTGACGAACTTTCTTATTTTAAAGAAGACACAGCAACTGTTATTAGTGCGAATATTCTAGAGCTTTAATTATTTTTTTATACAAGCGTTACAAACCTAAGTTACGCTTTATAACTTGAGCTGTCTTTAAGTGCAAATTCCGTCAACATCAGACCAGACGGAGATGAGACAGGACAACTGACAACAGACAGACCAAACAAAACTTAATAATTGTATTTGTTATAAATACCATTTTTGTATTACGCGCTACTGCTAGAATACAATAGCGTCTAATACTTTGAAATGTATGTTATAGCTTAAAATTTTCACCAGCCAAGTTCAAATCTACAAGAGTCCTCAAATTCTAGATGCATAGTCATTCGAGAACAAAGTTGTTGGCAACTTAAAGTTCTACAAAGTTATAAACTTATATTGTCTTACGTTGAGCTTAGCTCTGTCGCCCAGCTAAGCTCAACGTCTAAGTATCTTCTAGATGGCGTCAGAGGGCGTTACAGCTAACATTTTTTTAATATAGTAAGATTAATTTAATTGATTAAATTTTCGCAATATTCATTCTTGACCTTTAAACTAAACTTTTTTTGTAAACAATCTTTTTATTAACAATCTTATCGACACTAAGTTAAAAAATAAAATAAATGAGCCAAATCACAGCCCCGTGAAAATGTACCTATGATACTAGCATAAAAAAGAAATATATATACATTGCAAAAAGTATAGTTAACCAAATATGTGTAACGGTACATATATTTGCAAATTTCATGTTAATTCACATTAACATTTAGAATAAGTATAGTCCTCTTATCGATACGTTTTACAAATACAGCAACGGGACGCTACGGGACATAAAAATAGTCACCATCTTTAAATAATTTTCACGCAGATTTCTATTTTTTCTGGTAATAAATATAGCCTATGTTTATCGGGGATAATGTAGGATTCTAATGGTAAAAGAATTTTTGAAATCGGTCCAGTAGTTTCGGAGCCTATTCAGTACAAACAAACAAACAGACAATCAAATCTTTCTTCTTTATAATATTAGTATAGATAAGGTTACAGAATATAGTTGATCAATTTTTCGTTATTTTCTAAATAACTTAATTGAGTGTAATAATTTATTGTAGTTAT
>DWLI01003953.1:0-11301 GCA_018249915.1 Cecropterus dorantes dorantes
TTTTGTTATTGCGTATATATTTATAAGTTAATATCTGTATTATTTATTAACACCTGTCGTAAATTTTCCAGCCACCCAGGGTTGACTGGTAAAGAATGCCATAAGGCATTAAGTTTGCTCTATTGTAACTTTTATATTTTAAGAGGTAAATAAATAAATAAATGAATATAGTAAGGAAAGCTAATATTTTATTAAATTAAGCGTAACTATACTCGCTTACTAAGTCTTTTCAATTAAATTAAAAGTTCTAGAAAACCAAACTAAAGCAACAGTTGATTGGTATTCCGTTTGTCAATGTGTACAATTTATTACGTGAACACTATGATAAAAATAGTAGGTTTTCCTCATATAGCCATATTGTTTCATTTCTGCGAAACGGCTGGAGTTTTGCCATGTGCGTTACTTGCCACGCGTTACCATTAGGGTTGCCAATAATAAGATTTTGTTAACCACAATTTTATGTAACACTTAAGAAAAAAATTAAGCAATGTTTATTGAATATTATCTTAAGAGTTTAAATTATTTAATAATAGCATCACTTCTTAAAAATAATTATTTGAAGACAGAAAACGAGAACAACGAAGTCTAACAGGATTATAGAGATTAAATTCTGCCTGACAACGTATGTCTGTCTGTCTGACAATGTACCATGTCATTGTTTTGTCTGTATTATCTGAACAAAAGATGGACAATAAAAAGTATAAATGAATTCTTATAAAGTGCTTTAGGCAGGAACACAAAAAAAATATTTTTAATAATTAAATAAATTATATGTTCAAAATTAACTCTCAATATTGTCTTTTTAACCAACCCTAGTTATGGCGCATGTTATAAATCTCTATTGAGGTGAGTTTGAAATCAGCTCGTGTGCTTTGTTCCCAGAGATTTTCCTACCTACATATTTTCTATAGCTATCTATCGTTCGAATTTTTATATCCATTTATTGGTAAGTAGCCATTACCTTCCAAAACCTGCTTTTGCTCAAAGCATAGTGTAACTGAACATAGCGGATGACGATCCGCGTGGCGGAGCGGTCACCATGTCTCACTAATGCGCAGTAGGTTTCGGGTTCGATTCGCGGCCAGACAGACATCTGAAATCATCTGTCTGGGTGCTTGTGTGTGTCCATGGTACCCGCGACACAGGAAAAAAACCTAGTGCGGGGCTATGAATGTAAAAAGCGTTTTTTTTATAGCAAGTATACAGGTATGCTGTATATTGTTCATGACTTTTAAAACATATGATAAGGAATAGAAAAAAGTGTATAGTTTACAAGAAGGATGCTGCCCATTACTTCGACCAAGCGGCGTGGACCGCAGAGGTCAAGGAGAGCTATTATCCAATTATAACAATCAGCATCCGTATCGAGATGTTGCATAGCAATCAATAGCTTGTTTATATTTTGAAGAAGTAAAAACAAGCCTATTCTAAATTAAGATTTTTTGTATAAAGTTAGAGGAGCAAATGAGCCTGCACTCAATTTGATGGTAATAACACCTGTAACTAATTTCATATAGAATAAGGGTTCTACCTAAAGTAAATCACAGATGCGTTGCTCCTAAGGACTAAGATTGTCTTATCTATACTAATATTATAAAGCAGTAGCGTTTGTTTGGTTGAACGGGCTTATCTCAGGAACTACTGGTTCGTACTTAAAAAATATGTTTGTATTAAATAATCCATTTAGTAAGAAAGGCTATAGGCTGTATAACATCACGCTATGGTTGTTTTTTTTTCTTATTTAGTATCGGGTGAAACCGCATAGCACACCTAGTATACATATAAGTGAGCCGGCAACCACGTATTTCCATCGAAACACAAGAACTGCTTCACGCTAGAAATAGTTTACCACCTGGTAAAAGTACCTCCTCAGTCACAGCTTATTCATTTCTAAGATGAATTAAAAAAAAGTGCAAATCAGGGATTGTAACCTCGAACTCCGATCAAGAGGGCGAATTTCAAACCGCTTCCGCCAACTTTCAACTTGAGAATGTAAAATCCGCACAAAATGTCTGTGCAATAAGGAATCAATAACAGATTGTGTGTAACAAACAAACCCTCAATGTAAATCAGTTTGATGCGAACAACATCATAAATATTATATACGCCTCTAAACAAGATTAGGATTTAGACAGTATTAGCCTTGAGGCAACTTGACTCGCCCAACGTAACCAGTTCTGAATCGTTCAATTGACCTGATTACTGAGAATTTTGGTGGAATGTTCCTTGTGGTATCAAAGTGGCAAACCTAAAAATGATTATAAAATCGTTTAAACTAGAGATTACTTAATATAATTCTGCATTATGACAAAGGTCTCAAGCGCTGCTACAATATGTTCTGGTTTGAACAGTTTGGTGACTTAAAGATTCTTCATTTTATCTTCTTCTTTATTGCTTTCCAGTGGCGTAGCGGCCCCCGTAGGCCTATACAAAACAAAGACTTTTCCTTTTATTTTCTTTCCTAAAGCCGCCGCCCCCCAACCAATCCCGGGTTTCTATTTAAGAAAAAAGGGAATTTTGCCCCCCCCCAAAAATTGGCGCCCGGGGTTGGCCCCCCCCCCCCGACCCCCCACTAGGCTACGCCACTGCTTTCCACCTAATTCTTCAAGTATGTGTAAACGAAAATAAAAATTATTTATTTCATAAATGAGTTAAGATACAATTATCTGTGCTTGGGACATCCTCCTAAGTAATTTTATACCTGTGTCAGGATGTCCCGCTCTTCCATACCTTATCAATACACATTACTCATTTAATAAAGAGGTAACGAACATTAAAACACTTTACAAAATATAACATAAAGAAAACAAAGTGTGTGTGTTTGTGTGTGTGTATGTGTGTGAATGAGTGATTGTGTGTGTGTAAACGATTAGAGATAGATCAGAATAAATTAATTACATATAATTAATTAGTATCCAAGAATTCCTTTCTATGCTCAAGTGGATAAAAATATCGTTTGAATTTATTTCAAAATTTGTTTCCTTAGAAAAAATATTTTATTTGTCTCATTTAATATCTAACGTGTATTAATCTTCAGCTGGCAAGTGAACAATAGATATAATTCCATAAATGTAGGATAACTAGTTTGTGTGTCATATTCCATGACTAATTGTACAAGTTCTCACACCGCCCCGACTGTCAATCAAACCTTAATAATTATGATCCAAGCTTTTTAAATAAACATATTTTTTACATAAACATATTTCTAGCGTGTAGCAATTCTTCCGTTTCGGTGGAAGGGTGTGGTTGAAGGCTCATTCATATATGCGTACATGCGTACATCTGTAAATGACTTCAAATAGAACCTCTGTTCTATATGAAGTTGCTTACTATCCATGGGTGGTAGTGACCACTTACCATAAGATGAACAGCGTTCTCGACTGCTTCAGTCAAAAAACGTTTAACATGTATTCAATTTGACAGCGTTTATGATTGTTACCGTATCGATTAGATGTCCTTCTGGCCATAATCGCACATAACACTTAGCCTTCTGTATATCAGTACAGTATAGTGAACGCTGGAGTGTTACCATACCGTAAGATAAAAAATACACCGTCTGGTAGACCACGCGGCCGTTTTTTTATCTTCGAGGGAGGCACCGTCGAAATGTACCCGGCATCGGAGCTACGCCGAGTTATATGGGATTTTTGCCGCACTTAAACACCATTGTGGCTGTCCTCGGCGCTGCGACGAGGACTCCGGGATAGTTTACCTATTACCTACCTAGTTACCCTATTTTAATCCATGAACTACAGGGACGACCATGGCGTGGTCTAATATAACATATTTGTTGTATTTTTTGTCGTAGGGTAGTTACTATAACACTAGTAGTCCTTTTCAACGGGTTCCTGCCATCACAATTTGCTGTAACTACAATCTATGTAAATAGTCAGAGATATCGGCAATACAATTAAAAACCCGTGCATCTAGAGTATCTGTCACATTTAAATTTATCAAACCCGCAATATTAGGTTTAAGATAAGAAAGACTTTGGGGTTGACATCTTTCTGAATACGTTATGTAACAGCTCAAATTACTCATCGCCTAAACTCGTCACAATAATTTAAACACTTGCATACAATATCGTGCAACATCAACCGGCCAGCTGAGATTAAACTTGCTAATATTTCTGTCACAATGCGGTTTGAAATGTTGATTGTTCGGAATGATTATATTGTTATTTGTCGTGGGCGGCCAAAGAATTCACGCCTTTGCATACATCAACGCTTGCGATATTTTTGCATAGTGAACCGCAGTAAAAGCTTGATGAGTGAAAATAAACAGTCATGTGTGTTTATTAATCTTGTGTTATCAACAAACACACGCTTTTAAGCGCTCTCTACACTCATAGCCCCGCATTAGGATTTTCTCATGCGTCGCGGGTGCCATGGACACACAAAGATGAACACAAGCACCCAGACCCAGAACAGAAATCTAAATTAATCATTTAAATGCCTGTTTCACCGGGAATCGAACCTGGAACCCACTGCGCGACAGACATACCGGTGACTGCTCCGCCACGCGGGTCGCCAACTGATACCTATTTCCGCTTAATAACAACACCGTTATGTATTTCAGTGTTCTGGTCTGAAGTATGTGGGATATATACTTATCCGTGGAGTTGCAAGTTAGTCCTCAGGGGTAACAATGTGGCTAATCTAAGCCATCGATTTATTGGTGACTCTTTTGGTATTGAAAATGTCGCTAGGAGACAATTACCATTTTCCATTTGTAAGTAGTCTGCCTTATAAAAAAAAACAATGAGAACCCGTACTACGTAACAGTGTTGTTATTTATAATATAGACATAGAAGAAACAAACGAACACGCAATCCACCTGATAGTAAGTGGTCACTGGTGCCCATGGACATCCGTAGACAACCCTACCTCTGCACGCCTACCTCTGAGGAGTAATTTGGAACGTCTTAAACTTCGTTTATAACGAGTTGGGTAAACTTTTCCATGGGTGGTAGTGCTGAATGCGAGTATATAATTTTGAAGCTGGTAGAACTATTTGTGGTTCGACTTCGGAAGCACCACCACTACACCGATTTCTGCCTAATAACAGCAGTCTAATGCACTGCTGTGTTCTGATCTGAAAAGTGTGGTAAGGGAGACTTACTTTTCCGCGGCATTCGATCTTAATCCCCAGGGGTAGCAACGCTTTGATGTTACCTAGGGTTGATTACAGATGTCCATGGGCGTCAGTAGCCACTTACCACCAGGTGGGTTGCATGCTCGTTTGCTACTTCCTTACTATAAAAAAATATATATTTTACAATTGATTGCAAAATAGGCTTACGAATTGCGTATCAAATCTAACAATTATTAATTAAAGGCTACTGCTAAACATTTGACCTACAAAACGTTTTTCAAATATTCATAATTGTAATAATAAAGGTTTACCATGAAGCAGCTTAATTCTAAATAATTATTTGTTATCCATCATGCAATGATTGTATTAATATTACGACATGCTAATTTATTCGGCCTGCAGTGTACACACATGTTTATTTATTCACAATCTTTGTTTGATATAAACACAAGGCCAGTATCTTTGTTTCGAACTAAGCCATATTGAGAATAAATAATACATATGTTATTTATAGGGATGTTACGGATAAATTTCGGATCTGGATACGGATACGGATATAGGAATAAAATTATACCATTTTCGGTTTCGGTTACGGATATGTGATTATTTCGTATTATCCGTTAGGTTCGGATAGCTTCGGTTACGGATATGTGATTATTTCGGATTATCCGTTAGTTTCGGATAGTTTCGGTTACGGATACTATATTTTTAGGAATTTTAAACGTAAAATACAAATAGGTAATAATTTGCGTTCATTTCTATGATATCGTTTCTATTACATTCAATCATATAAGTTTTATTATAGCTAGCTACCTAATTACGAGTTTTATTTACTAAACCTAAAAAAAAACATGTCTCGAAACATATCCGAATTTATCCAAAACATTTATATCGGATACGGTTACGGTTATTATATGTTGAGGAATTTTAAACGTAAAATACAAATAGGTAATAATTTGAGTTTATTTCTATGATATCATATGTTATTACATTCAGTCCTACTAGTCATTGTTATAGCTGCCTAATTAATTTCAAGCTTTATTTACTAAACCTAAAAAAACATGTCTCGAAACATATCCGAATATATCCGTAACATTTATATCGGATACGGTTATAGTTACGGTTATCTTTTATTTCCGATATCTTTTTTCTTTTGGATTTTTTTCTTTCGGATATCGTTTCGGTTACGGATACGGAGGTCCATAACATCCCTGGTTATTAATATAGGACTTCATGTACTCTTTGCAATTACGATTGCAATTTGAATTGTGTATTGTGGCCTCAGTTTTCGTATATTACATTTCAGATTAGCATGTTGTATAATTTTTATCTTGACCTGCATTCTTCAGAATTGGAACATAAACGTTCATTTATCTTTATGTTGAGTTTTATACAAGACGCATTTTTAAAGATAAAATATTTTATAATTAAATTAACATTTTTGCTTAAGATATAAATCGATTCTCTCGGTATTAAAATGTTTCGATTTTATTTTCATTAAGAACAATCTCGTTAATAAAATCTACGCAAATTAATGTGTACAACTCCAGGGAATCAACTGATCTTTGTGTTTCAATGTTTTGTTAATTAGTTAAATGCAATATTTATTTCAAGTATTTAATCGTAATGATCAAATAAAAATTACTACATAACAAAGAGCAAGGAGCAAGTAAGAGCAATATAAAATGTCATTTAGATCAGAAACCCAGATAGCTTAAAATATTAAAGTCTGATTCAAACAAAATTGCTTCACGTTAGTAATAGGTTTGGTGGTGGTACCGGGGATGTACACTACTCTTTCTGCCAGCCGATAAATATAAAAAGTGGAACTGTTAAATTATGTATTTAAGCGAATGGTACTTATGGAGGAATTCAACAAGCTTAAATTTGGTTTTAAGTTTGTTTTTGTCAATAATAGTTATTAATGCAATGTTGTTGAAGTTATACATATAAGTTTTTCAAAGAGCTCAATTGGTTAAAATACTCAACTTGCTCAAAATACAAGATTGGACTCACACGTTGTAACTAGTTAATAAAAAGCTCAATAATAAAAAGCTAGGTTACAATCAACAGGAATACCAAGAAGGTCAGATTTGACGGTCAAAGTTATCAAAATGACGGATTTGCATTAAATTAATAACGGATAACGTCGTTACAAATTATGTGTTTCCTGTCAGACCCCGTCTGGTGCATTTAAAGATTGCATTGCATAAATTATAGTTTAGTTTAAATTACTTATATGACCGAGAACAGAAAGAAACGAATATATTAGGAACTATAATTATTTTATTTATATATTTATATTCTGGCAACAAACGAGTATGTACACAGTCAAACAATACAGTAAAATTAGTACTTAGATTAGTGAAGTTTCTACTGCTTACATTATAGGTGTTAGATATTGAAAATCAAAATACAAAAGAACAGTTGTGGTTCGATTCCGAAGGCACCATAGTCACAACAATTTTGGCTTAATAACAATAGTGCTAAGTGCTGCAGAATTTTGGTTTGAAGGGTGTGGTAAGAGAGACATACTTGTCGAAGGCGTTCCAAGTTAGTCCGTAGGGGTAAGCAACGCGTTTGTGGCGGACCTCAGGCAAGACTTTAAACTTACAACTCCAGAGGGTTGTTTACAGATGTCATTGGAAGTGGGCAATGCTGCCCCACTGACACAGTCACTGTCGCAGTCCAACAACATCGGTTGGATTACGTATCCAACTGATGTAGTTGGACTGTGTAGCTATCATATTGTTTTATCGGATTTAGGTGTAACTTAGCTCATTTCACATTCAAATCCAAATTTTCAAGCTTTATCTCACATAAAACCTAGGCAATTAATTTTGTTATAAGTTCACGACCTGTTATTTGTGAAGCTTGAGACAAAATAATAAATTACTTTAGTAATAATACTAAAGGTTAAGCCTTAACTGATAATGCAGTTGGTATGCAGTACACACCTCTTAATGTAATTTGAAAACGTCACCTTGTAATGAATTTTAATATTTGTCTAATAATATTAATGGCTTTACGCATAAAATTTAAAGGTTATATATAAATAAATAAACAAAGTCAAATTTAATGTTTTTCATACTATGAAAGTAGCAAAAGATCATGCAGCCCACCTGATGCTAAGTGGCTATTGCCGCCCATGGATATTTGTAATCAACCCTAGGCAAGATCAAAGTCTTACCTAAGGTTAGCCACAGATGCGCTGTTATCCCTGAGGACTAAGATGGAACCACAAGCTTCATACCAGAACACAATATTGCATAACACTGCTGTTGTCAGGCAAAAATAGGTGTGCTGGTGGTGCTTCTGGAAACGAACCACAAAGTACACAAACCATCATCAAATGTACATATGAAACCTTATAACGACTTCTGGAATAGAGGATTTCGCAGTTGATAGATTACTTTAAAAGACGGTAAAACGGTAAAAAGTATTTAGCTAAAAATAGAAGTGGTTTTTACGTTTTAATTTAAGGGTGTGGATCCTGGGTGACACAGAAACTTGACAGAAACACACTGCTGCCCATCTTATCGATTTAACCCTTAGTCATCTAAGACTCTCGCGAGAGACGGTTCCATGCTATTGTACGCCAATTCATCACTTAAAATATGAAACTGCGCCTACCTACCTATCAATGCCAATTAAACTTTACGTTCCACAAACCTTGACTTATTGTGTCATAATACGTCTTGTCATAGATCAATGATACGCCCAACTTAATTAACAGGAGGCATTGTCTAATGAATTAAGAAACTACTAAATCCTTGTAAGGATCTACAAAAGTATGTATAATTGAAATATCTACTATCATTTCCATGTTTTACCTACTTGATTGATCGCACGACGAGAATAAAATGAACCAGAAAATGGACGAGAAAATTTCGTTTTGTGGAAATAACAAAGTAGTGATAGCATTTTGGGGATTTTCATTTCACTTTTGTCAAAGAGACGTAACAATTATGTTTGATTATTTTCCTTTCCTAGCAACTTTTCCCTTTTCTGGCACGAAAGTTATAGTCCCCTAGACTATATTAGTAACTTTCGCTGTATAGATTACGTTATTAAGAGTAGTTTCAAGTATTTATCTAAATTAAAAATGTTGAATTTGATTATTGTGTGTAATGGTGTCATGTTCATATTTTCTGAAATACGTTATCTCAGCTCTGAATGTTATGATCTAATTGAATAAGTATTTAATGAATGCATCATAAAATGAACGTAATTACAATTTTCAACGATTTCCTGATCACGATTAAAACATGTCATATACAATTGGAGAGTTCATTGCATCATTAATTATATTTTATATTAATGTAACATTCGCAGTATTTTATTTATCTCGTATACCAGAGAACTGTTCCACTTATTTTTTATATTGGTCCATTTAGTCAAAATGACCCACCAAAAACATTCTGTAAAAGACTAGCTTATGTAATTTGTTTAAAATAATCGTTCGACTATTTCTTCTTTTTTTAATTTCTTCTTGTAAACTTGTAAGTCTAAGTATAAAAGGCAGTTTAGTCTTATCTAGAGTTTTGCTTTAATTTTATATGCGTATTAAAAGCAAAAGCGGAGGCATTCGCCCAGCAGTGGGACGCTATAGGCTAGATTAAATTAGATGTGTCCCACTACGCTCAATTTTTGCAGTGACAGTCGATTTTTTTATGTACCAATACTAGAAGGGGCATTAATATACAGCTGAGACTAGCTGAGGGTACTTAATCAGATACTTCGGCCCTTTGATTGTTGACAACAAATGAAGCGGCCCACTAAGTTGAATATTTTTTGTAAAGGCGTTATGTCGATCTCTAATAGTCTGGTTGAATCCCCAGATCACCGATTTTTAATGAATTATTCAGTACCAGTTATTCACTGTGTAAGAAAATAACTAACTTCATCATCATCATGTATGATCGTCAATCCATTGTTGTTATACTGTTGAGGGTGGTTCACTTTACTGAGGCTTAGGCCATATTCAGTGAAATGGTATCAAATACATACTGTGGATTGGTACACTTTACACACTCCAGAGAGCTTTGTTAGAGTATATCTTTAACCAGGCTAAACAGTTGGTAGAACCAGTGTAGTTCAACCGTGGAGGTACCATCGGCACACCTATTTCTAGCATGAATCAGTTGGTGCATTTCGTTGAAGGATGTGGTTGCCGGCTCACTTCTATATGAGGGGATCTTAGTTCTCGGAAGTAGCAAAGCATCTGTGATCGACTTTAGATAAAACTCGGTTCTATATGAAGTTGCTTACAGATGTCAATAGGCGACAGTAACCACTTATCATCATGTGGCCTGCATGCTCGTTTGTTACTTCAATATGAGGAATAAAACGCTGTACGGTTTTCCAACTAGTATGTACGGTGGTCAGGTTAAATTTTCTCCAGCGATCATTTTCGTACAGCCTTTTATGGAAAAAAAATATATGCTCAATTATGCTCTCTATCAGTTAAGTTCTCTATCAGTCAGTGTCAAAATGTTATATCCTTCCTCACTCACTTGAGGAAAATAATAAGGTATAAGGAACGCAAAATTGTAATATACATATTTCTACACATTCATCGTTTTATACCACAGATACACCTTATCGCATGACCTCAGTGAATTCCGATTGATTGAGCGAAACGCCATAAAACCGAACATAGCGTTAACACGGCGTGCCTTATCAGCACGACAGACCTACGCAGGAATGAGTAATGTTAAGGCTTAGCTATTTGTAGACGCTGACTTTATTCATACTCTTTATTAAACTTTAGTAATACTTGATATGATTGAAGTAGCAAATGAGCATATAGTTCACCTGCATGTCTTAAGTAGTCATTGCCCGTAAAAATCTGTAAGCCTCTTCATAAAAAACAAAGGTTCTAACTGAAGTTAATCTTAGAGTCGCCTCAAATTTAAGTGAGCAGGTATTTTTAGGTATTATTTGAAAATGCATCTCCTTTTGCTTTTATAGAAATATATAGATATACATGTATATTTTGTTATGTAATGGAATAGAAAACGAGTCTAGAACAAAGTATCGCCTCGTGTAAGAGTCTCTTCATTACAAAACCGTTAAAACTAAAAACACATACGCTTTTCTCCTGTGTCGCGGGTGCCATAGACACACGAAGACGAATACACAAACACCCAGACCCAGAACAGAAATCTAAATTCATCATTCAGATGTCTGTCTGGCCGGGAATCG
>DWLI01003954.1:0-11299 GCA_018249915.1 Cecropterus dorantes dorantes
TGTCAATTGCCCCTCTTCCCTCCCCCCCCCAACGAATGGTAACGCCGTTTGACGCTTTCACTTTATGTGTATTGTATTTCAGGCGCAGATGTTAATGTTATAGATTTTTTTTTTACCAAGCATTTCATTTTTGGCGCTCTACTTCTCGGCCGGCTTTACACCTTTGGAATTAAAATGAAGTAAATGCAAAAAAAACTCTAACAATGATTAAAGTCGGATTGAGAGAAAGGCATTTTTCTCGAATTAAATGTATGTACACACATCATCCATCCAATCACTGTGCACTCCCGCCCCAGTCTCATTTTTTTATTTTCTACTAAAAAAATAATTAAGAATATAATCTATTGATAATACCATAATCCATGTTATAATAAATATCACGATGGTATATATTCCAAACCTCACCAGTAGTGAGAAAAGATCTATGCCCAGCAGTAGGATGGTTACACTCAAATTTAAATTTATAACATCCATTAAAATTATGTAAACTCATCATGTACCCACATATTATTTAATAAATATTAAGTCTGCCTGAAGCACTGTACTGACAAGAGGCAAGTTAGGCAGTATAGCAAAATAATAATTGACATAAATGTTATCAAAGGCATAGAATATTAAAGAGCCTTGATTATTCCTTTCCGAAAGAGACTGCGTAATTGGAGCAAGAGTTGACAGCAATTGGATAGTGGTAAAAACCCCTTCATGGTGTAAGGCCATATTTATAACCCTTCTATAATTAATATCTTACTTAATTCACTACATCATTCTTCAATTAGTCTATTTAAATCTTTGGCTTTCGCTCCTATATGCCTTTAAAAAATTATCATAACTAAATATGTGACCTAAAGAATGAAATGGTCAATCAAACATTGATATCTTAAACACAATCGTTATCAATTGCCAGAGCGTTATTAGTATCAATTTCATAAATAATCCTTAGAACACGGACATATACATAGAAATGTTAAATTAATATTTTTCTCACTCAGGCCATTGAATAACATTGTATAATATAAGTGCAACGATTAATGCTTGAAATTTGTATTTACCGATTAATGAGAGCAATAATTGGCAAGTAAATGCATTAATCATTCCACAAAACGATTAAATAAGCCAATAGGGGCAAATTGTTTCATTACGTAAGATAAATTATGCCCTTTTTTGCTTATTTATCAGAATCACTTAACTTAGGTAAATATTGAACAATTTGTTAATAAACAATTCAGCGATCGGCCTTATCCTACATTTTTGTGTTAATATTTGGTTATACTTGTAATATCATATGTTTATATATTATACTTAAATAAAAGAAAAATAATCCGTGTTTTAGCGCTTATAAATTTATCAAAACAAAAAATATTTTAGCAATTTTAATTGAATAAACAGCACTCATAATAAATAAAATTGTACAACATATGCATTGTACATTTTTTACCTTACGATTTTTTTGGGTTCGTTATTACATTTTTCACGGTCCCGAAAGTGTTTCGAGGTCCCAACAGCTTTTTAATCAATACTATCACTGGGACGCTCTTGGCTTTTACTAAATACACCACAATCACACCTTGACTAAATATTTTTTTCTATTTTCACAAAAATACTTGCTACTGGCAAAACAAAAAATAATGAATACATAACTACAAAGGCCAAATAAACTAAAAAAAATATATCAATATGTAACTACATAAGCTTAAAAAATAAAAGCGTCGAACAAACTTAAAAATAAATTGAGTTGCAACATTAAAAAACCAAACAATAAGCACAGTGGACTCACCTCTGCCTAGAAGACGACAAGGCCCTCCGCTTGCGGCGCGCGGCAGCCGAACCAGAACTACGGGAGCTGGAATTTGAATAGCTGTGGGCTCAAGGAACGCCGAGGAAGGGCTCACGCACACCATCGCCATGTATGCATGTGGGCGCGCACACGTGCACGCGTCCCGTACGCGCTCGACACGCATGTGGGCGCGCACACGTGCGTAGGCGACGCGTACGCACGCACGCACACGACGGACGAACGAGCGGAGTCAACACATTTACACGTACGTATGTATACGTACACACAAACATTTACGCATCGAGCACGTGAGCGCGCGCACATGTTTGATACGAACGTACATTACGCAAGTTCATCGTCACACAAACACTCATGTTCAAAGCCAATAGCGAATCCCAGTGATGATTAACAGTAAACGCGACATGCAATTGTTATGTAGAGCAGAGATGAGGTATGATTTAGGTGGAACACCGAAACACCACGAAGTAAAATGAAAGCATAACCCATCGGCCAAGGAGGGAATGAAGCAAAAGGATTAATTATATTAGTGTCTTCATTTTTAATACATATTTAACTTTATTACTTGAAGATTTAGCGATTTTAAATTATTTTGTTATTTTCATTTTATATTATGAGAAGCATCATTGTAATCAGAGAATATATTTATGTATAATTGTTGAATTAAAACATAAAGCGTTACAACGGTAATTTTAATGAAAAGTTTTAGCAACAATATTTATTGATATATATTGATATTGTTATTTATAACAAAAATATCAATATCTTTAATATCAAGAAAAAATTATGAACACCAATAAACAATATCAAGATTAAATACTTTTATGAATGGTTAATTTTTTTTCTTTATCACGTTAAGAGATAAAATTTAATAACAAATAAATTGACACAATCAGAGAACACCTGAATAAATCAGTCTTAAATGTAACAACTACTCTTTCTAACATTCCCGTAAACATACATTTAAGTCTACAGAATACTGCTACGGAATATCTATGGAGTGTAACTACTAGATAATTTTATACGTCGAATATAAAATATATAGGCATTGGAATGTGCATTGCTGTGTACTTCGATGAATAACGTTCAAGCAAGTACCTAGAGGATGTGTAGGACTCGTCGGAGGAGGGTGGCCTGCGTCGTCGGGCCGCGGGCTCGGCCCTCATCCAAGGGTCGGCCCATTCGTCGCCGCGGACCTCTCGCGGGCGGCCCTCGCGAAGCTCTCGGCCTTCACGGCCCTCCCGGCCCTCACGCCGCTCCACCTCCGCCCGTTGCACTATCACCTCGCGGGACGACCGGACACGTCTCTACAAAGATAATTCAAATAAATAGTATGTTTATATACCGTAATACCCTATGAGGTAGAATATGATTTTAAAATTATTTTAAATTATATATACGATAAATAATAGATAACGGCAAACACAAGACAAATACGAATTATATTGTATATACAACTACTAACGAAATTATAACGTGGTGCCAAAAAAAAATTTTAACAAACAAGAAGTTATTTCTTATAAACTACTCATACCGTCATTGCATTACACTCGTTCGGCTCATCAATAGCATTCCACATTTGATGCTTGCATGGAAAATACAATACAAATTTATAGCATACAAATAAGATTTCATTGATTTAGTACATCTGTTTGTTACCCTTTACTTAATTGATAATATTTAAATAACTATGAAACGTAGTGACCAATATAGCAAGCGGACTATTGCATTTCTCCTTAGATCACTTTTAGATAAGTTTCCACATTAAAATTTTGGCTCGTTTTACTAGATTACAAGAGAAAGTGTGCTCACGTGTCAGTCGACAAAATAGACGAGATAAAATAAAAGTTACTATTAAAAGTCACCTCTTTAATTCTTGCGATAGATAGGGTTATCCCGAGCCCCAAGACTTCAAATTTTCTAAAAAACGATTTTGCAATCACCTTGCTATTAACTGAGAGTCCCTCATATGCTACGGCTAAATCAACATAATGGCGATGGGCAAGTATTTTCGGGCCTCGAGGGGTCCCTTCTTTTCTTGGAAACTTCTCCAGGATTTTGATTCCAATCATTTACATTAATACAGAATAATACGATTATGTACAAATGTAAAAGATATTTACCTACCCTACAATTTAGTAGGGGATTTCGAGAGTAACATGTCAAGCTCGAGAGATCATACATAGCACATACCTTGTGGTAAGCCATATCGTCGGGGTGCGGCGCTCGCTCGTCATAGTGCGCGGGTCGCTCGTACATTCGCTCGCGTTCGTACCGCTCGCGCTCGTAGTACCGCTCGCGCTCGTCAATGGGCGCTCGAGCGAAACGCCCGCCGGCCGCACGGTACATCGGACCATATGATCTAAGAATGTTTTATTTATAAATAGTTCCATTACAATTTCGAGTTTGGTAATTATTGTGTCCAACATTATCTATAAAGATAATTGTGACTTCAATACTTTATAGAGATAATAAATCGATAAAATGTAGAAATGTACTAGTTGATGTTATTTTAAACGCTAAAGTTGCTGTTACATTTTTTAAATGTACCTTAAGAAATTTTATAGTAGTGTAGAAATCTTAAGAATTTTTTTATAGGGTCAGATCATGTAAAACATTTATTATATTTAAAATATTATTATAACATTTCAAACTTTCCAACCCACACTTGAGTGACAACTCACATTCGGCTAATTTAAGAACAGCTTCAATATATTGACTCACGACTGACGCATACAGGGTCAGTGCCCGACCTGATGTCAACGTCTAACCGAATGCGTCAATGTTTATCTGACAGTATCTCTCTACATCAGCGAGCGTCTTACTTATACGCGTCAACGTTACTCACAGCGGCACGACTCGGCGACGAGGCGCCCACGGTAGCCGATACGTGAGCTCGCGTCCAGGTAATGCACAACGCCACCCAGGGATAGTATAGACTCACGAACGTCGCATACTAGGTCAGTGTTTGACCATTACATCTCAACGTCTGACCGGATGCGACAGTGTCTAAGGCACACGTCAGCTTGCGTCTCACCTGTAAGCGTCAGTGTCACGCACAGCGAGCGCGAGGTCGTTTCTCGGAGGCTAGGCCCACGGCTGCCGTAGCGTACGCGAGCTCCGCACCCAAGTCGTGCACGACGTCATCCATGGAAATGCATAGGCTCACGAACGACCCACACTAGATCAGTGTCTGAATATGAGAACTCCACATATGTATACGTCAGCTTGCGTTTTACCTGTAAGCGTCAGCATCACGCACAGCAGGCGCCAGGTCGTGTCTTGGCGGCGACGCGCCCACGGCAGCGGCGGCGTACGCGAGCTCCGCGTCCGGGTCATGGACGACGCCACCCACAGATAGATGCAGCTTCTTCTCCTCGAAGTCTATGTCCTGCTCTTTGCGCTTATTCGCTATACGTAGCATCTGAAACGGTCGCATTGTTACGCTTTATATATCGCTACACTTATACTATCTTCTAAGTCAGATATGGGCAACCTTGTTAAAATTTCATTCCATATTTATGAAATAAATTGCGGACTGTAGATAGTACTTAAGAAATTTGTAGCTTGAATTTAATAGCGTTCTGAACATAGATCAACGAAAAAAGAAATATATCTGTTTCTGATGCTAAGATGTGCCTACTAGTAATTTGCCCTTATGTGTTCTCATACATATCCACACCATAAACAGTACAATATCATACATCACACTAGTACAAATACGCCTCTCATGGTGTAATGAGAGATAATATCATTTAAATTGATTGAAACCAAATTTGTTTAATAATGGGCAATAATTATAACATTCACTAACAGTTTGCTTGGAAGTTGTATTAAATATCTTCACAAAAATTTACACACATAATTAATTTCTTTTCAGTAGTTTAAAATATTTCAGACAATTATCATTTTTATTTTTACTGTTATACAGTTTAGTCCAAGTTTGTTATTATGATAAGCTCACCTCCTTAGCAGTTCTAAGGCCCCGTTCCCAAGCGGACTCTGGTGGCGCGGAGTCTCGGGGCGGCGCGTAGCTGGCGGCGGCCGGCACGCCGCGGACCACGTCGAACATGTTGTAGTTGCCCTTGTCAGTCACGCCGGGGTGCAAGAACCTAAAACGATAACATCATCATAAAGCCAGCTTAAAGGGGGAAGACAGGGGCCATTGACGCTCGATGACAAGTTGGGAGGCAAAATTAGCAATATTAAGATTTAGCAGAATACTAAGATTTGGAAAACAGATTTTGCTCTAATCAAATTTGCATACATGCATGAATTAAATAGGTAATTCCAGCTTCTTTCTGAGGTATTACTGGAAAGCATGACATGGGTCTCTAGTGTTGCAAGTGTCGATAGGCGATGACGACTACATTCCATCAAGTAGCCTCCTTATTGTAAGGATATATAGCAAAATAAATTACTTGATAGAATACTGCCTGATCGAAATATGCTGCTCATATCATATGAATTACCTGCAGCTTACTCCCCAAGTGCAAGCTCCTCGAGAGAAGAACCTACACACTGGGCGCGGCTCACTCTCTTCTGGACGGCGCTCCGCTTCATCCGACACCTCACCCTCTTCCAGGGATGAACCCCGCGACCTCTTGCCGGGCTTTATGTCTTCTATGGACATCAAAATTTTATTGTAACGATCAAATAATGAGGAGTGTGTTGGATAACATTCATGTCCATTAAATGATTTCATGTTGCTACTTTGCAGGAATAGCACTCTTCAAAAATACCCTTTAAGTTCTAGACACATTTTATCCTCATTATATTATTATTGAATTGATAAAGTGCTGCTCTTACTATACTGTGGTTTATGGTCTTTTAATTTTCACTACTTTAAATTCATTTATGAAAAATAAAAGGTTTTGTAAATTTTTACCTAGCTTTTCCGTAATATTAGGGTTTTTGTGCTGTGTTTCATACAGTGATATTTTAATACCAGACGATACAAAAGCGTATGTTCTTATTTGCGCACATAAGCAGTAATATATTTGTGGCATAATTATTAATTAATTTATAATTATATACAAAACATTATTTGTGTAACATCGGCATGCGCAACTTTCTCCCACAATTAACATACACTCTTATCTATTTTACAAAGGCACAAGAAGTATTACTTCAAAAAATGTTGTAACAAAAAGATAAGTAACACAATCATTGTTTAATTTATTAACAATGAGTATACTACTTATTCTATGTTTCGTTACCTTTTTCAAGTTGAGTTTCAATATCACCATGTGACTCCTTGGATTTGTTTGATTCTATACACTCCCCTTCCTCCGCCTCAAAATCCAACTGTTCCTCACCATCTTCTGTATTACTTGTCTTTTCTTGAGGTACCTAAAATTAAAATTAATAAATACTTCAGTCACAGACCTGGAATACATATTTCAATACATGTTCTTATACTTACTTTTTCCAATTTAGGTGTATCCGATTTTCCACTGTCTGATTTTGGTGAAGATTGTATACTAGCTTCATTATTCCCATTCATTTTTATTTCCTGCTTCATTTCTGGTGATTTTGGTTGTGGTTTTGACTAAAATAACACAAAACAATATATATATTAATAAGGAACATATAAAATTACATAAAGCAAATATAAAGTATCAGGGGTATTTCTTGATTTGCCAATACATTACATCAATTTTATTTATGTTTGTAATTTGAACACAACCACCATTTCCAGAAGTACAGTATGTGTACGAGTATTGTGTTGAGGCAAAACTATTTAGCATACACTAAATATACTCTGAAAAAGACCAGGGATATTTATAATGCACCTTAGGATGCACTTGAAAGAAATAATCTTAGCAGACAACTCAGGATAGACAGACTCAAATATAAATGTCTGCAACTATATAACTACTCTAGATTTTTTTATTGATGATTGAAGTAAAATCTCACAGTAAATGGCCATCGCTGCCCATTAAAATACTTCACACCCTTCCACTGAAATACTTAAATCTAGAAAGAGGAATTCTAGTTTTATAAAAGCATACCTTAGTTTCCTTTTCATTGTCTTCTGGCCCCACGGAATCAAGATCAGAAACGTCTGAAAGATCTTCGTGACTGATGTTGTTATCCTTGCCATTGTTGTGATCGCTTGATTTGGCTCTGGACTTATTGTCCTCTTGGTCTGACTCCATTTCTCCTAAAACAGCTTGCATTATATAGGAAACTTTTATGTCTTATCATGACATACATATTATAGAACGGAACATACTAAAAATTGTTTCCAATTAAAAAAAAACAAATATCATTAAAATTAAATAAGGATCATATTGAGTATTTTTTTCTATTGTGTTTAGTTTAAGGAATCCATAAGATAATGTATATGTATACACTCAATTATTTTTAAGGTAAAACAGCCATATTTTGAATTTCATCACACTACAAAGTAATTACTTATTGTTGCTTATATGAGTATAACAATACTGAGTAAGTGATATTTGAGGGGAAAAAAAACTGTATGTTTTGTATGAAATTCTTCAGACAAAATATATAGATTATGTCTTTTCTGAAAGGTTACTAAATATCATGTGCACGGTATCGAACTGTATATTTTGTATGAAATTATTATAACAAAATATACAGTTTTTGTCTCTCCTGAAATGTTACCAAGCGACGTTATTTAATTATAAATGAAATACCAACAAATTGAAGAATACATAGCAAATGTTACCTTCTGAAATTTCCTCTGTAGCAGGATCCTTTGTGCTAGACCTTTTATTATAAGAAGAACTTCTGCTAGATTGACTAGACTCAGACCTACTGCGAGTTCTGGTAGGTAGGGGCACCATCTTTTGTTCTGCTTTAGTATGTCTTCTCCAACTCCCTTTTGGACTCCAATCATTTTTCTTAATTGAGGAGGAGGACTGAGATGAGATTCGATCAGGTGAGGGACTAGAGGAAGGTGATCTTGGTTCAGGATTTCTTGAATTTGGAGTTACTTGTGACGCAGAATCGGGAGAAACGGGCTGTGACCGTGAGGTGGGTGACCCTGGTGCAGATTTGAAGGAGCTACTTGGTGTCGGAGGTGACCGCGGACCTGAAGGAGCTTCTGGGTAGTGTTCTGGATGCTCGGGGGAACCAATGTTAGACCCTGCATCACTTGGTGACTTAGGAGCATCAGGTGATTTGGGGCCAACAGGGGACGGAGGAGCAGAATTTTCCGGCGAATTGATCTCGGAGTGAGCTTCTGGGCTCATGTTATTAGGTGATGGTGGTTTAGCAGATGACCGTTGTGATGATTGTGATCTAGATTCTGGAGAAATGGAACGCCTATCAGACTTGGGAGACGGAGGGGAACCTGGTGGGGAGTGTGGGGGGGACTTTGGATCTTTCTTTGTACTATCCGAAGATGAACTCCTTCGGCTTCGACTTCTAGATGAGGAGCTGCTACTACTTGTTGTTGAATGAGCATCTCCTGTAGCATCATTTGAATCTTCAGAATCCATTCCTGAGGACAGATGCCATGGTCTCGTAAGATAATAAACAAATATAAATTACAACCCAACCCAAACAAGCACTGTTTAGTAATAAGAAAAAACAATTCATAACAAGTAATACTGCATCTTCCATATTAAAATTACATCAAATATATGTTATGTTTATTTGTACTGACACAATGTTATGTATTGTAATACAAATTTGTATAATTAACAAATTGCAGTGTTATGTTACAAAGTGCCAACCTTACAACCGATTGACACATTGAAAACTTTTAGCATAAAACGTATTATCCTAATCGGAAAAAGAAAGCGTGGCATTTAGTGTAAGTCAAATCAAACAGCACATACTGCAAAATATGTTCAGTCACATAATATTTATTACATGGAAGTCCAATATGTTTGAACGAGTTCTTTTATTGGCAGTACTACGTTCTGATGTATATTGTAGACACATCCAGCCTTACCTTCAAGATGACGCCTCGACGCCAGAATCGGTGGCACTTTAAAGCACTTTTCATTTTTAAAGACTTCAACTTTTTAACTCACAACACAAACGAAACTTGGGTCTGTCACATTTACTTGTGAACAACTTTAACTTCCTAATGAACGATAAACTGACGAAAACTTAACGAATCGACACTACTTCAACATGGCTGTGATACAGGAGGAAACATATATAAAACATAAGAAATAATCACTTTTTGTAGCTTCCGTGGGGTTAACTTACGCCCTTACCTTAACTGGGATGGATTAGTCGATTTAATTCTTCAAGTAATTATTAATTTATATCTAAATATCTTCAATTTGCGCCGCAACAAGCCTTTTCATTGCAGATGTCAAAGCATAGACTACAAAATAAAGTAACTGTCAATAGTCATAAACTATAGAATAGACTATAACCGAAGCCAATCTCTATGATGTATAGGATCACAGAATACTTAAATAATAGACTTTGAATCGACACAACTGTTTAGTCTTGTAGGGACAAATCCTACTCTACATATGCTCTAATCCCACGAATTTCCCGTGACGATATGATATGATCCGGATTTTCTCAACTTGGTGAACAAGCCCATGCGCATTATTATCATTCGCCTGAAATAAATTTTAAACAACATGAGGTTCCCCTGTCTGACTGACTGACTTCCTGACTTCGTCTAAATTAAAAACACGTGTCATCGTCGGCTATGCATTGGTCATTTAATTTTATATTATTATGCATTTTATTAAAAAAAAATGTGCACTTGTTTTTTTTTCCAAATTCATATCTGTAATTACAGTCCTCATGAAGTAGATTTTCCTAGTATGAGGATATAAATGCTTATCATTTTTTTTTTCATTTTTGAACCAGAGCTGTTTTGTGCGTGTTTCATACTGAACTCAATCCACTGCAACCTCAATAGCAGTTTTTTCAAAATACGCAGAAACATTATTGTACTTCGGCTAGATGTGGAACTCTCCCCAACCTGGATAGTGCAAGAGCAAAACTCTATTATGCAGTGCGATTTTATAAAAAAAATACTTCTACCATATAGTTGAACGACCACTACTACAGTAACCTGGACTACTAGGTAAACACGCCCTCCAGTCTCGGCTCCAGTAGTAGTTGATGACCCATGTAACATCATCATCATCATCCGAGGTTACTTCACTTTATTATTTGGTTACGATGCTATAAATAACAACGTTGTATGCGCTTATATATTTTAAGATTATATAATAATTACAAGTTTTATCACTTAATACATACCTTTTAATTAATGAGCGTTATGCCTTAAAACAAGCAATGAGTGTAAAGATGTATACTAAAAAAAGAATAGCAATAAACCGGCACACTTTTACATGAGGCGAACACCTCAGTCCTCGGGAGTAGCAACGCATCTGTGTTTGACTACAGATAGAACTTATGTTCTACTAGCTGTGCCCGCGACTTCGTTCGCGTGGAATAGTGACTATGAGCAGCGTTTTTTTTTAATATATACTTATTTTTATTTTGGATCATAATCACAGTCATTTTGGGTAGCTAAAAAACCTACTTTAC
>DWLI01003955.1:0-11299 GCA_018249915.1 Cecropterus dorantes dorantes
ACCTTCGCCAAAAAATAAGTTTGGCCATTAAGCGAGGTCATGCTGCCAGTGTATTGGGTACACTTCCACGGGGCAGCGATTTGGCTCATTTATTTTATTTATAGTTTTTATGTGCTAGTCCTTAATGTAAATGACTAATTATGTTTATATATAGTTGTACATTGTAATTTATTTATTATTAAAATCCATCAATGTATTAAATACCTTTTTTATATATTTTTTTTTTATTTTTATCTTGTTACGCCAAAGAAGTATAACTTCTAACGCGTGTACAAAAGCACACACACACTTTTTTGATATACTTTATATACCTATTTAATAACGTGATTATATGACGTATAATAGCAGAAGATAAGTTTTATGATCTGATATAATGAATACGCATAATAAACTTGAAAGTATACAACAGATCTGATAACAATATCGATTATATTATATTATCTATAGGTATTATATTATATATTATACAATTATATAATAATAAATAATTTATTATACGATGTATAATTATAATTATTCATATTTTCTAGTAATCTACATGGACATCAGTATATGTTATTAGTAACAAAACAACATTTATAGATTTAGTATTTAAGCTAAAATCATCGACTGTTTAGCTATATAGCTACATGCTATTTTGATAGTCAATACATGGAGTATTTTTGTTAAACAGTAATTTTAGGTAATATTTTTATTGTTTCTCTCTTTCTATGAATGGTGTTGCTTTAAACGTCGGGTTGACTATAGCGTTTTGATATGATATAACACGGTTTGATATGGAACTAAGACTCAATATTTTCTGTGTGTCTATATACTTTCGCTTGCCACGAGAGTTAACGCAAAATTCTGATATTCGCGCTAAACCAATTAGAACAAAGGAAGAATTCTAGCCTACATTAAGCATTTATGCTATTATTTTTAAGATACTTAGTTGTAACTTGTCTTAGATCTCTTCCATACAGCCCCAGTTGGTGATAAGACTAGTCTGAGAAATATAAAGACTAGTTGAGATGTTAACTATAACACAGCAGCGATACGTCTACTATAAAGAAACATAGCTTTACATCCATTTTTTGCCTATAGGCTTCGATCGCACTGTAGAAAATCAATTTCAAATTTTTAGATAAATAGCTTACACAATTTAACTTCATATTTTATAGCATATGTCTCAAATGTTGTTTTGTTACTAAACACGCGATACAACTAGCTGTTTGATTATAGTAATTTTCTAGTACATAATATATTCTACTAACATCTTAAATACATTTACTTTTTACTTTCTAAATTACGAAATAATTGCCACATTATTCATTTTACTATTAAAGGTTCAAAGGAGGTTTTATTGATCGAGGTTTATACGGAAGCCTCAGATTACATGCAATTGGTTCAGACAAACGTTATATATAATAACACCAATAGTTTAGTAATTCACATTTCATCGATTTGACTTATGTGATACCTAAAGTATTGTTAAGACTTTATTTAATCAGGTTTTGGAAATATGGGACCTTGAAACTTTTAAATATATTCCAAAATACTTTTCCCGTGTACCTAAATGATAATATTTGTAACTTAAAAATTTACGATTAATAAAATTTGTTTAAAACCCAAAATCAAATCAAACAGACTTGGAATTAAATTAGACCCTTTTCTAAATAAGAAATGACCTGAATAGGAAGGAGACTATAACATACAAATATTTTATATGATGACAGCATTTTTTTTACAATTGATTTGAATATTAAATTACAAGTAATACATGTAAGTGATGTATTTGATAAAATTATACAATGTATAATTTGTATAACATTTGAAAAGTAGTACAACATAGTAAATAGGTTTTATATTGGCAACTAATCTTCATTGATATGATATCTCCGCACAAAGGATTGTGTAAGTATAATATTTATTATATAAATTAATATTCAAGAAATACAAATTAAATATATTTAAAACTTACTTAGGTAAAACTTTTTTGTAAATATAACTCAAATTAATAATAAATTTAAGATTGGTAAATTATGAAGTGTATACGTATGTATATGTTTGGGAATCTCACAACCGCTTAATAAACTCTTATACACAACCGGGGACTAAGTAACATAAGAAAGGAAGTAGCATTTGTAATAATGTTTGTTTGCATTATTGACAAACTTGTATACCTTACTCCTTGTATTTTGAATACTTATTTGAAAATATGTAGCAAGTTTTTAAGAGATTATTTAAAATTGTTATCGGATTATGCCAAACAAGATAGAAAACTATTTTGTGAACACAAAATCACACTCAATTTTACTTAAAGCACACACGAGTAGAACAAACATTTATAATTTGAATTCGCTTGTGGGCAATTAATTAATAATAAAACAATGTGTCAAACGTCAAAATGCAAAGTTACGTATCATAAAATGAAAGCAAAAAAACTACCATCATAATACAAAAAATGACTTAACAAATTTTCTAATTACTTTAATTATTAGTAATGAATAAAAATGAATTAATTTATATAGAAATAAAAGATAAACCAACGGTGTATTTGCGGCTTTGCTACATTTTAAAGCTATGTATTAATTTTAATACATTTAAAGGTAAAATATTTTGGCATCTACGTTAGGTAACATTTTTCATTTGGGGCATTTAACGCAACAATATACATTTATATTTTGACATTATTAATGATATTTAAACTAATGACATGAAATATATGAAACGATACAAAAATGAAAAACGAACAAATACTTGAATCATATTTAAAAAACCTTGCAGATTTCCTGTCAATGTTCAATAATGAAAAACAACGAAGGAAAAAAAATAAAAACATATATAAAAATAAAAACAACGTAAAATAAAAAGTAAGCATTTATTCTTGTAATAACAATTATTAGTATAAATATAAATGAAACAAATATCAAAAATAAGGAAACAATTTATAAAACAAATTAAAATGTTAGAAATATGTACAGGGAACGTTAACTTTTTTCACTGCAAAGACCATATTGTATTGGATCCCAATAATTATATAACAGATGTTACAATATTTTAAGGATGACCACTAATACGAATCTGTAGCAAGCTGCAACAGAGCGCAATAGTATTGAAGCATAGAGAAAGTAATAAAATAGAAAGATTTTTACGTAATGAATCTTAGTCTATTTAATGTCGTTAGTATTGGCAATGAGTGTCTATAACCAAACAGGGGTTACTAAGTTGCAATACAAATGCGGTAAAAGACTCAATAATATAGTCTTACCACACAATTCAATTTCTGAAAAAAAAATCTATTTAGTTTCAAAGCCATACAATTGTAAATAGAAATCTAATTATTAGATATTGATTAAAAATTTACTAGCTTTCATTTGATATCTGTTATCGTGAAAGTAAAAAGTCGACCCTCCTTCCCCTTTGTCCCCCTATTTGAAGGCGGCATTTTCTAAAATGATATAGCCTCTGTTACTCTGCTAACTGAGACGATTCTAATGATATGCCGTTTGGGCTGTAGCGCGTGCCAAATAAATTAAAATATATACATGTACATAATATATAGACATAAAATATATAAATGTTCGAAAAATATTACCCTCCTCCTGATGAAGTCGGTTAAAAAAAACACTATTAGTGCCTATTTATGACTAGCTAGCTTTCTCCTGCGATTCCGCCCACTTCTTTCATGCTCACAGCGGTGATGTAAGAAAGAAAGAAAATAGATATTTCTTTCTTTCTTTCGTTACACTTGTTGACGAGATGTACTAATGTGTACTTACCGCTACGTGTGTTACAGCTATCTATGTGTACGTAAGATGAGATACTTACAAACGATTATTTAATCATAATTAAAAGTACTGGTACGCACCGGCTCGTCCTTTCGCCTAAGAATACATACATACACATACTTGCGGATATCAAAAACATGCATATCTCACTTTAACTCATGTCTACGTTAAAATATGTGTTAGGTTTTGCTTATAGATATATCTAGAAAATATTAAGGATAATGTAAAGCTTTTAGACATTATCTTTTAACATATCACGCATCATTGAAAGTAGGTTTAGGTATTGTTAGGTAACAATATTGGAAATTAATACCTATTATTATTACCTACTATTACCCTATTATTGCCTACTATTACCCTATTACGGTCTTGAAATCCTCTTAACATAGCTGTACTATATCGATGTACATTTTGGCGGCACTGCACCTGCTTCCTGCAGAGATTTAATTGGATCGATATGTGAAGTGTTTTGTTCCTGCCGTGAATACGCCGTTCAAAAGGGTGTCGAAGTTTTAACAAGGGGTTGGTTGAAAGCGGTTGAAGTGTAGGAAATTGATTTATTAATATTAGATATTGAGGGTGTCGACTATCCTGCAGAATTATTATGATCAACTTCATAATAGTGTGGTGTAGGTAGTAGATTCTATCTATTCATAAGGTTATTCAATACAGCAGTCCACCAATTCGCATTTGGCCAGCGCGGTGGACTATGGCTTGAAACTCTCTCAATCTGAGAGAAGACCCGTGCCAACAGTGGCACAATAATGGGTTGACGAAGAAGAAGAAATAAGGTTATTAGGAAAAGTATAAACTTGGAAACTCAGTTCTTTTTATAATATGGAACTAGTAGACGAGTTGACAGTATCTGATGGTAACTGGCCACAGCTGTTGTCTTCTGTAATCGACTCCAGATAAGATCAGTCTTATCTGAGGTTAGCCAGAAATGCGTTGCTACCCCTGAGGACTAAGTTGGATGGCCTCGCAAGTATGTTTCTCTTACTTCCTTCCTTCGAAGTCGTACCAAAAAGAGGTCTACCACCTTTAAAGCAGTGGTAGGAACGCTTTAGTACCTAACCTCATATTAGATTAATTTTAACGAGTTGATTACAGTAGTCCGTGGTCGGCAGTCGCCACACACCATCAGTTACGGTATGCTCGTTTGACACGTCTATATTAAAAAAAAACTACTTAGTACGAGTACCTTGACCTCTCGTTATTTAGAGCCTGAACTTGAGCGGTCACTTGACACTGAGCGCAAAATAGACTCCATGTCTATTCACATGCACCACAACTACAGCGACATGACAACGACACAATGTCGGGAAGCAGCCATTACGAAAATAGGCACATTTTTGTAGTTATCATGAGATAATTACAAAGTGGCTCCTGCCGCCCATGGACTTCTGTAATCAATTCCTGATAAGATCAATCTTACCTGAGGTTTGTCTATTGCGTTGCTATTCTTGAAGACTAATCTGGAACGCCTCAGATAAATATGTCTCCTACGCCCTTTGGTGTAAAACGCAGTAGCGCTTAGCATTGTTGTTATTAGGCAGACATAGGTGTGGCGGTGGTGCTTCCGGACTCGAACCACAAAGGATTCTTCCATCTTTAGTCTTTACTTTAGATTAACCGGCTTTTATTTACGTTGCTTGTAGGTATAAAGAACAGCAATCAACTAAAAACAAGCTTATAAAACACTATTTATGATTATATCTATAGTTAGACCCCATCCACACGCAAACACATACGTATACAGACGCATACGCGCTTACACATACAAACATAAACAAACATACCCGAGTATGCACACACGAACCCACACGTAGTATTATTATCATTTCAATATTATTGTCATAATTATTACAATAGTTTATAAAGATTACTAATGTTATAATAAGTTGTTGTACTGCTAAGTACTGTAATATTAATTAAGTACAATTGTATTACATCCACAAGAGCTGCTGCGGACAAACTGCTAAGCAGGCTATTATATATAGTTAATCTTGTACTTACATTTGGAGTGAATAAATTTAAAAAAGTTACTTTATGGTTGCGATGAGGTCAGTGTCTTCTACACTAAGGATTTGGTCATACTGTTGTCGATATGTTGCGGTTGTGTTACGTGTGAATAGGCACGTACATTTATTTGAAATGTTTGTGGCATTTGTTTTGCATGCAGTGATTGATGCATGTAAATAAATTTATTTTATTGATTAACGACTCTGTAACGTGGAATTTGTTTTGACAATTATTAGGTACAGTTATTTTTTATAGATTCAATGAGACAAGTAGACAAGCTTTCTGGCAGCCATGCTTTAAGCATATGCGTAATTTAATAATCGCATCTTTGTGTAACCTATTTTATGTATATTAAATTAAATAAATCAACGTCCTACAGTATTAAATTGCCGCCGTAAATCCAAATCCAAATCTATAAACGGCATTTCATTTCCACCTAAATTGTTTCTGTGTTACAAATCTCTACGTAAGTAGTATAAAACAATATCGTAATAAATAAAAATAAACAATTTTCGCTGTCTGTCTGTTCGACCGCCTTCTGTGCCTTAAGTACGCAACTGATTTAAAACGATTTTCACTAATTGAAAAGCGAGAAACGAGTATATTTATACATAATTTATATATATTGCTAAAATGAATGAATATTAACGGTGATTTAAAAAAATATTGCTTCGTACGGTTACATGATTAACGCTGCCTAAAATGCAAGAGATACCTAAAAACAAATTAATAGATCTTAAAGACTTTAAAATACTAATACTAAGCGCACTATTAACTTTCTTTATTAGTAAATTGCATCCGGGTAGGTACCTTTTCCCTTTACCCGGTCACTAGTTGCTAAATAAATGTCCACAACTGCTTCTTCTTATCTTTTACGTAAAGGATTTTATCTGTATTTATCTTTTTGTGTTTCCACTATGCTTCAGCTTCACAAAATTAATCCTAAAAATTATTAGAATCACAAAATTAATCCTGTGGCACGGGATCTGTATTTTCTGCATTTCGATGGTTCAAAGTGGGTGGTCTGGGGTGATCGCCTCCCCAAATGACGTCACACCAGAACCCCACAGACAGCTCGTTAGCGAGCTTTATTTTTTAAAGGAAAACGTAGCGATGGAATTTGTGTGTAATATAGTGAAGGTAATGCTTCACGTCGTTATCTCAGGGTTCTAATGACACTACATTTGTACGTACAGTATTCTGAAGTATTAAAGACGAAGTAGGCGGCTTGACATATATATTATTATATAGAGCCATGCAGGTAACACAACCATGCAGAACTATTGATGATAATATTTTTTAATCATTTAATACCAGTTACAGATTGTATATTATTTGTACAATACGAGCGTAGCCGTTGCTTCGCCATTTGAATCATGCTCCATAGTAAAAAGTATATGTTTATCCAAGCCATAAACAATTCGTATGCAGTGACGTAGCATAGCCACCCGGGCGGCATGATTTACGGGGCGGCAAAATTTCCTTACTTCGTAACATATGAGGGCGGCAGCATTAGGTTTGGTGACCTTTTATTTTGGTCGCCAATTTCCACAGTCCATTTTTTTGGCCAACTAAAATTTCAATACAGCGAAATAAACCCACGCTACGCCAGTGTTCGTATGCCAAATTTCATCTAAATCTAATCAGAAGTTTTTCGTAAAAGAGTAACGAACATGTATAGGTACATCCACACATATTTTCGCATTTGTAATATTAGTAAAAAGTAACAAGATATCGTTTCGTGTAATATTAGTATAAAGTAACAAGATAACAAGATGTCGTGTGAACTAAACTGCCGGTAATATAATTTAAAAACCTATACAATAAAAAATGAGTCTATTAGTAAACATGTTGATGATGGTATGTGGCCAATGACGTCATACTTATTCCTATATACAGTCTGTTCTTGCATTTCGGTGGAAGGGTGAGGTTGCCCACTTACTTATAACAGGCGACCATCTTAGTGCCTACTTGGGAGTAGCAACGCATCTGTGATTGACTTAAGATAAAACCCCTGTTCTAAATAAACTTGATTATATAACATATTTCCATGGGCATCAGTGACCACTTACCATCACTTGGACTGCATGCTTGTTTGCTACTTTAATCTTATATAAAAAAAATCCGGAGTAAATCGACCCGGCTCGCATAATCAAGCGGATGGCGTAATGAATTGACAAACGAAACATTCGACGAATGTCAACAAATATGTTTTCCCTTACAGCATTCGTGCAGGTGCATTAAACATTTTTCGTGTTAGTGTTTACATTTCAATGCTTCGTATTTTCCATTTTATTGTGTATCCGGTCGCAACATGTTTTCTATTTATGATGTTTGAAGGGTCGTACGATGAGACAAAAAGTTATCTTCACAAAATTGAAAGATTCAATGACATGTTATATTTCGTTAATTTTATTTTGATTACAACTGCATATTTCTGAGGCATAAGTACTACATAAATAATGAGGAGTGTGCATTCTGTATGATATCATAGTACAAGGTCTATAGACCTCTACAACCCACTTGAAGCACTGCACACTTGGGTAATTAACGTACGAAAATCTAGATTTAAATTATTAGAAAATATTGCGGTAAAAAATTGTTCGTAAATTTTTTAGAATTTGTTTGACATTGATTGAACTGAATTCAGTAAAAATGTCTATCTTTTAAATTATATTTAAGCGTACTCGTATGTGTATGCGTAAACGTATGTGCCTTGTTATTAAAGGTATTTAGGCAATTTGCGGTTTCTAAATAATAACATAACACATACGTAATTTAAAGATACACGTGGTTAATTCCTTAGGTTATTATCCTCTTATGAGATAATTTATTATTGAATACCGTTATATAAATAAGTGCATAGGCTAATTGCGCAAGCAAAAATCATATAACCAGACGTCTTTATAGAGATCACGCAATAGAAAATAAACAATAACATAAATATAGTAACAGTATGGAGAAATGAATAATGTTTTTCCATTCTCTAGTTTCGGATTGGATAGGCTTTGAAAAAAGTGGTATTAGAGCTTGAAGAAAAATGTTAGCTAGAAAAACAAATTCCAAGTATTTACGCGCCTATCGTAAACCTCTTAAAGGTGGCTAAGTTAAAATCTTGTTACTTTTCAATTTTCACCTCAACATATCCTGTCAACGAGGAAATTGCTGCGTATGTATGGTTTCCTTCATTCAGCTTAAGCATTAGGTGAGGGTTTGTCAGAGCTGATTAACAAGTTACTGTTAACTGTGAATATAATAACTATTTTGTTGAAATTATCTTAAGAATAACCGAAATTATGAATTCGAACATGTACAGTGTCAATTGTTAATGAGAATTTAATTAATAATGTCGTTTTGAGTACTTTATGTTTTAATGTTATCTAAATCTAATTGAGCAGTGATAGCCGAATGGTTGAAACTCGGGCTCTCGATCGGGAGTCCGGGGTTCGAATTTCTGGCACCCACCACTGATTTTTCTAAAATTATGTTCGTATTAGAAGTTAATTATGACTGCTTTACGGTGAAGGAAAACATCGTGAGGAAACCTACACATCCGAGAGTTCTTAAAAAGTTCTTAAAGTTGTGTGAAGTCTACTAATTCGCACTTGGCCAGCGCGGTGGACTATGGCCTGAAACTCTCTCAATCTGAGAGAAGACCGGTGCCAGCGGTGGCACAATAATCGGTTGACGGACGAAATCTAATTGATACTTGTTACATGTACTACATTAATGATAATAATAACGTTTATTGATCAAAGAAAAGGATAAAGTCATGGTCTTACAAAGTGCCATTTTGAGCACTACCAGTGCCCTGGCTGAGACTTGTTGCGGCGGCCCTTTCTTGCAACGCAATATAAACTTGCGATCCTGGACAGCAGACTTAGAGAGCAGCATTAGATTTGCCTTTGGTGACCTTTTTTAGGTAGTAACATTGATTGAATCATCGCCGATTATCTGATTGGTTCTCATAAAAATCTTGTTTTCCTACAAAAACAAGGTTTGCCGACCTTTTTTTTTGGACTTCAATTTATATGTACATGTTTTGGCCTACTACAATTTCAACTTCAAGATCACGTGGTCCGCAGACGATCTTGGCTGTTACAATTGTGCCCACTTTCATTAGCGATTGGGTTGTATTAAATGAGCCCAATCGCGCCCTGCCCTAACGCCGGCACTGCTCTTACCGTATCTTGCTTAAAAATATCGAACAGCGATAAAAGCCGCGATATCCACAACAATAACAACAATTTTGACAAAAAACTCATATAAGCATTAAATTAAAAATATATATCATTTTGAACAGAAATTTCGCTTTAAGCAGTCGGTTTTTTAAATGTTTTTAACAATTTTACTTGTTTTTTTGTCCCGTAGCGAATCGTGGTAAGGTCCTTAAGATCGTATACTATAAAATCGGGGAGATTGGCATGGGCCTAGCCTGGTACGGGCAGGGGGGGGGGGAGCAGCCGCCCCTCCCTAGCAGAGCGGTGAAGCGAAAAAAAAATGACATCAAGTCAAGTCAAATGTCAAGTGAAAAGTCATACTAGTGTGATATACGATTGAAACAACATAGCCCTGATTTGCACCTCCCCCCCTAAATTATTGATCTACCCCTCCCTGTAGAGAATCCTGGCTACGCCCTTGGAGATTGGAGTTATAATATCTACCGTATCAAATCCGTCCTATAGTGCAACATCAACACGGGATAAAGCATAACTTACTATCGTCACAGAGTAATAAATATTCCTACAGAGTAAATAAAATAACTTCGAATCAATTCTTTAAAAAATACTTCTTCATCGTCGTAAAGTTTAAACAACGCTTTTAAGCGTTGGTCCGAACGGGAAATAAAGCAAAGGCGGTGTTATCAATAAAGTAGGTGAGAATTTTGAAGAGGTATGTGAAAATTAAATTTACACGGAAAACAGAAGCTCGTAGGCGGCGTAGGTGGCATAAAGTTACGTCACTTGAAATTTCAGTTTAGCTACCAAAGCTGACCTTTTTACCAAATGATATTAAAGATGCAAATAGTACCTAACAAAATGTTGATTTAAGAGGGTATAAATTAGTTGATTTAGTAGAAGCGTATAAAGTTATTACGATCAACGATTATTGTATACGTCCATTAGCAATAGATAGAGAAGAATGGAAGAAAATGGAGAAGGCTTTCACCGCCAGGGCGGTCCTTACAACAATAAGTAATTTTTAAGCAGTTATATAAATGATAATTAATACTAAACACTAATAATAATAAATATAAATAATAAAAATAATAAATAATGTAATAACAAATAATAAATAAAAATAATAAGTAAAGTACTGACACAAATAACAATATTGAAAATTGTAAAAACTGTAAGGAATAAATAAAGCTATTATTATTAATTGATTTCTACAGGTGACGGAGACACGCTTAAAATTATATCTAATAAAATAGGCATATATTTATTATTTTTCATATAATTATTATTACCAATGCTATATTATAGCTTTAACTGTTTTTATTGTAT
>DWLI01003956.1:0-11297 GCA_018249915.1 Cecropterus dorantes dorantes
GAGGTACCGCCACACCTATTTCTAGCGAGAAGCATTTCCTGCATTTCGGTGGAAGGGTGTGGTTGCCGGCTCTCTTACATCTTAGTCCTCGGGAGTAGCAATGCATCTGTCATCGACTTTAGATGGAACCTGTATTATGTATGAAGTTGTTTACGGATGTCCATAGGCGGCAGTGGCCACTGACCATCAGATAGATGCATAATCGTTTGCTACTTCAAACTTATAAAAGCTGTAAATAATTGTAATACAACTATCACTTAGAGTACAGAACTGTCTGTATGTATAAACTGTTATACAAGCACTATTAATGGATAAAAACATATGAGCTTCATTAATTCAAAACATCTTCTAATAATACTTCAATATGTGTAATAGTTATAAGTTGTGGCTTTCACTGCACCACGACGCAGCCTTAACTCGTAACTAAAAAACTTTACTGCACATAGTTGATTAAATTTAATAGGATAATTCTACTTTATATAATCATTGTCTTTCTACTTGTCTTTCCAGTTGATAAATGGTAATTTAATTATCATCAAATAACTTTATAATTTGGTATAAATAGCAAAATAATTTGATGCTCAAGTTAAATTATATTGTATTATTTTGTTGTAGTCCTTCTTTATAACACACAAAATCTTAACACCTAATATTTTAAATAAGAAAGTATTTAATGCTTGTTAGTATCGTTCAAAATCTAGCAAATATTGTTTTTTTACACTTTGGTATTATAATGAACATTACAATATAATTGCTCAATATTTCTAGCTGATCACCTACTGAAGTCAGTGCTCATATACTCGTAGGACATAGATTCGTCGTTGTAATAATAAATAAAATATGTTGAGCGCCGACTTCGGGACTATGTACTATATATTAAACCAACATATATTAAAAATATGTTTTGTTTTTTATGCCATTGAAGTAGGTTTTTAATTTTTTGTTAAAAATTTTTAGACGCAAAATAAAGCAATTATTTAATACCTATGGGTACGCAATCGAAAGAAAGGCAGTTTTTGTTCGGGCCTACCGGCGGAAGAGTAGTTCTCTTATAAAATTAAAGTTAATATTTAAACTTCAAAAGCACTACTTCACTTATAAAAATTAAAGTTAACATTTATACTTAACAAGCAAACCCGGGTGCTTAGCTAGCTAAATATAAAAGGTTGTTGTAGACTCGAACCCATCCGAAACTCTGGCAACACTTAAAGAGATTAAAACGCTTATCGTGTGAGTTTCTTGCTCGTTTTTCATTCTCTTATTTAAGGGCTTTTACTTTTCTTTCAGTTTATGTAATGTGTTTTACTAAGAGATTAAATTTAAGGATGTTCTAAAGCTTTAGCTCTAAGTGAGCCAATTTACAATACTTATTTCTTAGACATTATCACATTATTCTGATTTTTTCTCCTTGCAGCGGTTATTCTCGTCTTGATTTGCTAATCTGCAGTAAACAAATGGCACCCAGCTGAGACTCAAGAGAAGTAATGTCCCTTGAAATCTTTAGGTATAATTACAAAAATATAGGTATTAGAGTAACTACAATTTTCTACTTTTCCTAGTTCTATATAAAACCTTTACATTGACCGAACACATATATATGTCCCATCAAAGTAACAACGCAAATCATATTCCATATTTCTTTATACATCCATTAATTCTATTACATTAACGATCAGTTAAAATCAGCACGCATGAGGTCATATTGAAATAATTAAATAAGAACAAAGAGAGCTATATAATATTAACAATAGGTAATGCAATCCTTAAAGAATAAAACCATTGGGATTTAAACGAAGCGTGCGTGTGGAAGCATACTAAATGATTTGATTTATTTATTCGGGGCGTATATGAAAGTCACGCATTTTAATGCAATAAATACAGAGTGGAAAATATTACCACCATTACTCTATCATATTGTACATAAACCTCTGACAGTATTTTCTCTCTACGTACATAACATGTTAAGCTTTTACAGCATGAATTGAATTGAGTAAAGCATTGCCGTGTCGATTTTTTTAAGGTTTCAGTCTGCTGTTTTCAGTATAGTAGACAATTTTGTCCTTTTTGTAGAGCAGCCTCAAAGGCTTTTTATTTTTAAATAGTTATCCCAATCAAAGTTACTCTCACAAATATATATAATAAAAACACAAACTAAACTATTTTTGTCCTAAAAAGGAGTCATCAAAGTGGCTTATCAAATTCTTATTACTTCATTCTATATCTAAAATGTCTAAACATCCTACTACGCAGTAGATACAAACTAATCTAAATATCTATTCACTTACAAACTTGAAAAGATTATAACTAACTAATAACATCATACTCGAAACATATCTCTCGCTGAGGTGCAATAATTAATTAAAATTACCGAAATTTCTAAACGAACACATGTACGTAACTCGAAGTTGAAAAACGCGGGCGCTAATAAACTTGTTAAAATATTTCGTCAACGGGAACAACGTGTCAAGCGAAAAGTGACGGGACTGTGCTCTGTTTGTGCCGTGTACGGTAACCAGGACCAGTAAATAACGTATTCTATTACGTATTCCTCGAACTTGGCTTTGCCATTTTATCACGATATATCTTTAAGACACGAACTTAACGTGCGCCAGAATATATTTTACACAAACAGTTTTAAAGGAAAAGAGTAAGGTATAAATATTCGGACTGAAAAATCTCAGCAGGCTACTTAATCTAAAGCGAGTAGGTACAAGGATTCGGGGTTGAAAGAGAGAAATCTATTTCCACCGAGTGTTGCCTGTAGAATGGCCAACCTACATTCTGTCGAGAATTTCACGGTAGCTAATAACATGTTGTGAAACAGTCGCGGCTCGCGGGCGGTATGGTAACAATTTTAATAAATAATTATCCTCCCCGGTGCCTCGCCGGGATAAGCAGGCAGGCTTAATATTGCTTACAGCCCCACACACGGTTAAGTCGTGTGTTTAGTTTGATTCGGCTTTCCTCGCGGGTGTTTCATTAATAATTTATTCATCTACAATCTTTGTTATAGTTCGCCGAAGAATATTTCTTATTTCTTAAAAAATATTACGTTAAAAACTCGTAGAATAGAAAATTTTGAACAATTTTTTGTCACATTTTACTTAATCACGAAGTCTATTTCGTAAAGAAGAAGTTTAAGTTAATTATTTACTCTCCAGCTTAATGAAGTTAAGAAATAAATCTAGTAAAAAGTAAATTCATTTTCTGTAAAGTACCTACTTATGGTATTATAAAGCCTGGTACGTAGTACATCCACGTTCACGAAACCTCGGAGTCCAATAATAAAAATGTAGTCAAAGAGAATCTGTAAAACATAATTTTATGCATATGACCGTTTTATTTTATGACACGTGCGACTAAACGAAACCCGACGGACAACGCAGAACCGGCACTCCTAAAAAGCTGAAGCTAATTGCATCAAGATACCGTCCTTTGCTAATACGATATGTGTTACACGGGGCGCGCCGCGACCCCAGAATCGTTAAAACCTAAACGACATTTAACCTTACAGCATATTCATCGTTTACACCCTACGATTAGAGGTCAATTTCGGATGCGCAAAATAAATTTTGGGCTGTTCCTACACCGACTCTCCTTAATGGAAATTGTGAGCCGTGCCCGTGTCGTTACGCGCTGCAAATGTACATAATGTGTCGTCAAAAGGGTGAAATATACTTTAGAAGGCCGTGATTTGGTTCGTACGGCATCGAGGCTTACCCGCTTTTAAAAGTTTCGACAATGAGATTTATATTAGCCGCCCGAATGCCGAGGAGAGCTGTGATACAAAATTTGGGTGGATGCTAATTATTATAATAGAAGGCAGCGTGTACGTTTAACACCGCATAATTTATTCTAAATACATTGTTACGATTAAAAAACTCAACTTTTGGCTCTGGGACGAGTGTGCGGATAACTACAAACTGTGGTAACTCCACAGTTTGTAGTTTTTGCCTTCTACGTAACACAGCATCCGTTAGTATGATTACGCGTTTATCTATCCTTGAATGCCCATAAAATTTGTAATCTATGATTTTCATTTTCCACGCAAGTGTACAAAACATTTTGAAATTAAAACATATCTATATTACCTAATTATGTTGTGAAAGTCTAAACCCTAATTATTTTCATATTTTTCATTTGACGAGCGTAGTAGGATAAGACGATACAAAAATCGATCCAATTTTTAAATGTGGTGGAATCCTTTGTGGGTCGACTTTAGTACCACCATCACATCTATTTTTACCTAATACCAGAAGTGTCACGGATTGCTGTATTTCAGCTTGATGCGTTTGTATGGGAGACATATTTATTCGATGCGTTCCAACTTAGACGTCAAAAGTAGTAAGACATTTGTGGTTAACTTCAACTAGGATTCTCATATCGTTGATGGATTACTTAAAATCAGGTGAAATCCTTTTTACTACTTCAGTAATATTAAAAAGTTCTTTATCCGACTTTAGGTACGACTTTTTGTTACATAAGTTCGTGAGGGAACTACACAAATCCATTGACTTTTTTCACCATATTTCTTTAACCATCCGTTATAAGAAATCTTCCAATAACATAATAGTAGATTGAACGAGTTTATATACTTATCCTATCCTAAAAAAATGCATAGGTAAATATTTTTTATATAGTAATATGTATTAATAAATCGATAAACCATAGACAATTAACATGCATAAAAATAAATAGTTTTGAACTGTATGTTCTTTAATTTCCGGTATAACATAGACACGACTGTCGTCGGCCACGAAATGAATTAACGGTGTAAAATATTTAAAACAGTCATTCTCAACAAAAGTCGGTTTTCTTATTAAAAGCGAAGTGTGCTCAAAAAACAATGCTTTTATTAAATTCTTCGTGCATTATCTGGAAAAGGAAAAAATGCTCGACTTTGTTACAAGAAGGTTAAGGGTAAAAAAAATAAAAAAGTTTCGCGTTTCTTCGCTGAAGAATTTTATTAATGTTACAGTCTTTCTTGTTGGCGAAACATTATTTTAACACTTCGCAACGTTTTCTTCAAATGAATATTTAACGGATGTAAATTTCACATGTCAGACGGATAATCAACATGAGAACATTTTCTTCTCAAACAATAATGAAAACTCCAAGAGTTACTCCTACGTTGTATGACAAATGGCCGCATGACCTTAGAATAAATTATTTTATAAATGTCATTCACAATGAAATAAGATACTATTAATTTAAATTTTCTTTCACTCAACTCACACTGAGTTTTCATAAGTAGTATCAATCTTATAATCAATAAAATTATATTTTACTTTATAGTTATTATGTCAGTAGGTTAGTTTTAAATATTTTCAACTTGTCAGTGCATTAAGGTTTATAAAGCACCCATATTAACACGTGATGGAAAGTATGGTTCCCATTTTAAGAATAATGCGCGAAGGACTGTGAGAATTAGTTAAGTTAAAGTTCAGAAAAGGAATGCAGGAAGATAAGAAATTAAATAAATCATTTATTGTACACATTACTGACAATTTAAAACACATTATGTCGCTGACATTATCATATGTCAGATGTGTGTCAGATAACGCGTTATTGCTTTTAAATACAGCTTACTCAATCAAACCGTATTTTCCCTATAATGGATTTTTCTAATGATCTTAAAATTAATGTACTGACGAAATATACCCATAAAATGTTTGTAGTAAATAAAAGATTCTTTTTTATTTGGGTTTAATTACAGTCGGATTCGACCGCTCCGAAGGATAACTAATTATAACTACTACATAATAGTCATTATAGTATAGAAATACATATGAGTTTATCAAGTGTTAGGAAAAGAAAGAGAATGGCGTTTCATAATGGGATAAAAATAAACAAAGTTGCGAGCTATTTAGAGTAATTTTTAACTTTAAAAATTAATATTTTTTTGAAATTAAATTCTAAGTGACACTTATAACTCAACACGATTTTGTACCCGCTTCAACTAAAATTACATGTAGAACGTCTAAAAACTTCTAAAAACGTTTTTCGTATTCCTATATTTTTTGGCTTATACTTGAAAATTTTCATACAAATCTAATTCTCTGCTAAAACTTACACGTTTATATTCATAACATGTTTGAATAACGTAGTACAATATCAAAAAAAAAAAACATTTTATGAAAATAAAAATAATACCTTACACATTCCAACATACGTTTATATTCTATACATGCAACGCGTAACCTGAAAAAAGAAGTCGAAAAGCGAGTACAGTACAGAAAGCCCCGCGAATACATAAAACGGGCACTAGATAAATCGGTGTAGGCCGTTTTTCACGGCAGGCGCAAGCATGCTACATGTTGCAGTCGTTTCATAAACTGGGCATTCCTTGTTATGACTAGTTGCTTTGATGTGTAATGTCAGCAAATGATTTTAGTCAATGGAAAAGGATATATGAAAAAATTGAAAATGTGTAACCACTTTTCGTTGAGACCAATAATTAAAACGTTGCAGTATTTGTATTGCTGTAAGGAAGATAATAACCCTTTGAGTAAAATTTTCCACTATTAAAAAATGTAAATAAAATCGTTTTATTATATTGAACCAATCACAAAAGTATAAAGGAAGAAATATGTAAATCTTAAAAATAAGTTGTTACTTTTTCAGTATTGAAATTATTTAAAAAAGTTATTGATCATATTCCTTAGTTATATAAAGTTAGTGGTGGTTTAATTATTTATATTCTACATGACAAACAATTTCAACAATAAGAATATTCAAAACCTGAGGGTCAAAAACATTCGCCTAATCCCGGCAAGCGTCAGAATTAAGCAAATTTCAGCATATTTCGCTACAATTTGTAACAAAATTTCGTGGGCTTATAAGACATTTGTCTTAACGTCGAACGTTGACGCTTGCAACGCTAGGCGAAAAACGCTTGCAACTTGGCTCTCGGCTAAGTCAGACCCGGTCATTTTGCGTTTTATGAGGTGGCTACAAGTACGTGAGATTTTCGTATACGGCTGCGACATATCGTATGGCAGGCGCGGCACAGTCGTCGGCAACGGCGTAGGTAACCTGGTAATGTTCCAAAAAGCCTATTAAGGCTACGGCGGCCGCCACGATATGATAAATGTCAAAAAACCACCCGCAATGCAGAATAAAAGGCAACAATTTGCAACGCAGGCACGCTTTAATACATTAATGATGCTACGAAAATGTTATAACGCTTTAATATTAACACGTTTGGGGTTTATTTCATTTTGTTCAATTGTTGACAATGTAATATGGATGAATTAATAGCTTCGACCCATTAAATAGAGGGTTTGCGCATATTTTTTTAATGATATCACTTAGTGTTTGCGCTACAATATAAGACTTTATACCGAAATGTGGTCATAAACTTATGATGAGCGATGAAGTTTCCATAATTATTACCTCAAAGTACATTCGAAAAGACTCGAAGATATTTTTATATGTAATATTAGTTGCCATAGTTAGTATGAACAGGGTGACTTTGTATTAGACAAACTTTGTATTAGACAGACTTTGTATTAAAAAAACTGCTAGTACGGCAGAATCTATACTAATATAATAAAACAGAAGAGTTTGTTTAGTTGAACAGGCTAATGTCAGGCACTACTGGTTCGAATTAAAAAAATCTTTTTGTATTGAATAGTAAATTTATCGAGGAAAGCTATAGGCTATATAACATCACGCTATATTTGTTTTTTTTTGTATTAGCGGGTGAAACCGTGGAGCACAACTAGTCTCTTATAAAAACAGGTCAGTGTTGGTGAAGTAGGTATAATCAAAACAAGTAACTGTGACTATAAATTTTACGCATCTCATATAAAGATGATCTCTGTTTACTTCGTAACGCCGGCGCCACACGATACACCATCCGACGATATATCGTCCGATAACACGCGATTATTAAATCGCTCCCGTTTACATAATTTCAACCATTTTGTAAACCCATCTTTCTTTTTTAGAATAATTTACAGAAATTGATCTCAAAAATATTGGCATGTTAATGAATTTCCTGTCATTAACACATTAGTTTATTAGGCTTTTAGGCCATTAATATGCAAAATTTTAACCAAATTTTATCTAATTATGTATTATAATTTCACGATATCCGTGAATGACCTAACAAATTACAAATTAAAGGCATTAAATGTAAATCTTACATAAGGCATGGTTAAGTTAGTAAATTTATGGTGATATTTTATTTAGTTAAAGGTATTTAAAGTATATGTAAAACAAAATCGTTCCTGAATTCCGTTGAAATATAGCGTGTGATCGTAATATTATACAGCTATGTGTAAACGACTATTTTATTTCGTGATACAAATCCACAAGCGTGTTGACTAATTTGGTGGTAGTTAGTGAGTTTTATTAATATTGTAATTTTTAATGTTATTCATTTTTTTAATAAATATTGTAAATACACTTGATCATAAAACTTTAAAAAAATTAAGAAAGGCTTTAATAAATCCTTAAGGCTTTATTAGGCTTTATACCTGATATAAAATTTAAGGACTTCGAGTTAGACATTTTGTCATAATTTCTGATTGCATTGTGATTGTGATGATTTATATGTTTATAATTATATAAGAAGTAATCAGCTTAACCACAATAAGCCACTTAAATTGAAACATTGTAACTGGCGCTTCCGAGCCTGACAACGAATCATTACGACCATACTATCGACATATGATCAAATACTCCGATAAATAGCCAATGGGTTATTAAAATAAATATCGATATATTGTATAGTATCAGTAAAAGTATACTAGAACCTTACTAATATTACAAATGCGAAAGTTATTGAGCATCTTGAAATTTCATGGAAATCAGTTTCTTTCAATAATCCAAGCATTCTAAGTGTCATTCAATATTGGAATTAAATAACGTAATATAAAATAATATTACGTTAGTCTGGGGATATAATCGGCAGACAAATCGTTATGTGTACCGCACCGCTCGGTGAGAAACCGACGCACCTGTACCGCTTGTACCGGTCCATTCGCTAGTGATGTTCCAAGACCGTGGTCATGTCGATAAAATTATTATCATATTTATTTATTGCATTAAGTTTTATAACAAGGCTAATTTTTATGACTTCTTTTACAATAATTCATAATAATTTTATGCGGAGATTTATATATTGCCAATGAAGTATTTGACTATTAAAAGTTTAAAATCGTTATGTAGTTTTGTATGTCGTATTTATTTGATATTATATGTGAGTGAGATGCAATAACATTAAAATTAAATGTTCTTTTTCAAAACAGATCTTTTTTAATATTGATGCACATTTCTGAAGGTAAAGTAAGAAAATGAAATAAACGAGATGAGAAAAAATGAGAGGTTTTTACGGCATCAAATGTGAAATATTATCATAGTGAAGATGGTTTCGCTGTAGAAAATCATGTCTACGAAATGGATGGAAGAGATGAAGAAGATCACATACATAATATTGACATAAATATCTGTGAATAAAATTACTCGTTTTATCATTTTTTCGCTTTTTTATAGCGATTTCGTTGTTTAGTTAACTTAAGTGTATATTTTTGAGGCGAAAGGAGGCGAGGTTGGAGGAGTTAATGAAATAAAGTGTCATAAATTCTTCCAACCTTGAACAAATCTCACTATAGCCTCATACTAAATATTGCATTTTCCAAAATATCGATATATCACATCACTACCATTTCTCGGCCCCGCGTTGCCCGCGACTCATCATAAATCACGCGCCAACAGCCGCTCACTCGCTAATCCTCATCCTACTGACGTTTGTCTCTCATTGAAACTCATTGTTTACGGGTCAGTATAAGCGATGGTCCATGATTGATCTTTGACATTTCTCGGAACTTATTGTTTAATGGTCATAATCATCTGCAACTTTTGCTTATAAAAAGTCAGTTATTTAACTCATTGTTTACGGGTCAGTATAGGCCATGATCCATTATTGATCTTTGACGTTTCTTGGAAATTATTGTTTAATGGTAATAATCATACACAATTTACGCTTATTTATACACACTTTCGTATCCATTGGAACTCATTGTTTACGGGTCAGTTAAGTGGGCCATCGTCCATGATTGATTTTTGACATTTCTTGGAACTTACTGTTTTATGGTCCTAATCATCTGCAACTTTTGCTTATATAAAGTCACTTTTTATCTCAAAGTTTACGGGTTAATATAAGCGATGGTCCATGATTGATCTTTGACATTTGTTGGAAATTATTGTTTAATAATCATAATTATCCACAATTTTTATTTATATAAAGCCACTTTTTTATCTCATTGTTTACGAGTTAGTATAAGCGTTTGTCCATGATTGATCTTTATTATTTCTTAGAACTGATGGATATCATCGACGACTTTTGTTTATTTCTACACATTTTCGTTTCTTATTGGTGCTCATTGTTTACGGGTCATAAGCAACGGTACATAATTGATCTTTGAAATTTCTTGAAACTTTTTATTTATCATAATAATCCTCAACTTTTGCTTATTTAACCCACTTTTGTACCTCATTGAAACTCATTGTTTACGGGTCAGTAAGCATTCACAGCTGATTTTTATTTCTGTTTGAAACTCGTCGCTTACAGCATCATTATAAGCATTTATTTTTCTTACTTATAGACACATATCTAAGACCGACGTTTGTTTCTTGCGCTTATAATAAGCAGGTGACCACAATTGGAGTTATTCATCATTAAAATTTTAAGCTCCCCCTGTTGTTTGTGTACATTCCGAGATAAAACAATAATCTTCTGGTCAAGTCATTAGATACTTTCTAAATGCAATATATCGATTTTATATTGAAACCGGGACGTAACGGTCTAGTTTGTAAAGTATAATGAATAAATCCAGTTTGTTCTACAACCACATTTGACTCTTACTTTTGATTATTTTCGTTGGATGTGAGGATCCGAGGATCAATAGCGGAGCGTTGTAATATGAGATCCAAAAACTATAATTATGTTCTACATCATTGTAGACTAGATCATTGTAAAATCCAACCCGTGTAGTTATGCTTCACTTTGTTTTGCCTATTTTACTAGGAATTAGTCTTTTTAGACCAGATTAAAGGTTTAAAATAGGTTTAAGCACTAGTGTGTAACCTACTATTGTCAAATACAAACGTCAAATACAACAAAGGGGCTTCTTGTGGGAGCACGAACGGTCCAGCCACGTGACGCGGGAAGGGCGATGATGTGTCAAGCGGAGGGCCCAGCCGCTCACCTAGTGGGAGACCGATGGGGCAATACGCAAAGAAATGTCAAATAGCTCTATTTTTAGTATATAATGATATGTTTTTGGTGT
>DWLI01003957.1:0-11296 GCA_018249915.1 Cecropterus dorantes dorantes
CGGTGAAAGAAAACATCGTGAGGAAACCTACACATCCGAGAGTTCTTTAAAAAGTTCTTAAAGGTGTGTGAAGTCTACCAGTTCGCACGTGGCCAGTCCGTGGATTATGGTCTGAAACTCTCTCAATCTGACAGAAGACCCGTGCCAGCAGTAGCACAGTAATGGGTTGACGGAACGAAATTATTACAATAAGTAGGTTTACAATAACACTTATGAATACAATTTTATATATATTTTGATATCCACTAAAGCTAATTTATAGTTTACATTAAAAACATGAGATAAATAAGTAACTTACGAGCTATAAAATCCATATTTTTATAATATTCACACTATTATTATAATAACACACTATTATTTAGAGCCACTCGTTTTTAAAGCCACGTTTATTTTTAGTGTAGTCTTAATTTTTTTAATTACATTATAAAAACGGAAATTAACCACGTATATCGGTGTATCGTAGCGCATTGTAATCCTAACAAATAGGATTCGCTGGCCGTCGTAAGAGGCGACAAAAAGCGGCTTTCGTGGTTGCGTGTGGTCGCAACATCTGAAAGCACGGTGGTAAATGCTCACCAGGAAAGAGCCCGAAAGGGGCATCGCGCACGGAGTACTTTGGTTGTGTTCCTTGCGCAGCGCTGTAGTCAGCCACTGGTTTCAGTGCGGTAAAAATTTCACATAACTTGACGTTCCCACGGCGTCGGGTGGCTTTCGAAGTTTTCCAAACTGAGACAATTTTAATGATATGTCTTAAATCACAATCCGTCAAGCCGTTTGGGTTACTTGCCGTTGAGTGGCATAAATACATAAAACATACATACATACTCTCAAAAAAAATTACCCTCCTTCTGAGGCAGTCGGATAAAAAGAAAAGGCGCTGAAATCGAGAGCGTTGAGCGAATTTAGAAAATTTACAAATAGCAGCGAAATTTCGTAACGTTATATGATCAATTAGATATCAGTACATACGTTTATTTTCAACGCTCACGCAAACGCTTGCAGCGCAGAACATTAATCGCTTGAAGCGGATGTTTCGAGGTTTTCGCGTTATTGCTACAAATCAGAAACAAAAGCGGGAATACAGCAATTATAAGACCCATAAAAAGTTACATCTAAACCACAATAAATTCTACTTTCAAAAGGCTGAGTTAGGAAGAAATTAAGGCCTGACAAAAGTATATAGAAAGAGTAGACAACTTACGGGCACGCACTGGCTATATTGGGTGTTACGTCCGACTTTGACCCCAATCCTCTTATTTAATTTGCGAGGCTCGCCATGTTACTGTAGGTTAATAGCATTTTATTGAATACTAGCTATGTCTCGCGGTTTTACCCTTATTTAAAAATGTAACATTTTGAAATGTAAGCAATTTTGACTAAGTAAATGCAAAGAAATAAAGAGAACATGATTCCTTTAGACATAGACTAGTCTAAACCTTTAAATTAAGTTCATTAGTTTTGGCGATTTCGAACGAAATATATATTTTTTATATATATAATATTGAAATAGCAAACGAGCATGCAGTCTACCTGATGGTAAGTGGTCACTGTCTCTCATGGACATCTGTAAGTAACCTCATATAGAACATAAGTTCGATAATCCGAAGTAAACACAGATGCGTTGCTACTCCCGAGAACTGAGATGGTCGCCTCATGAATATGTGTGCCGGCAACCACACCATTCCATCGCAACGCAAGAAATGCTTCACGCTAGAAATAGGTGTGGCGATGGTACTTCCCCGGTCGAACTACACTGGATCTACCACCTGGAAAGACTAAAACTGGAAATAATATACAAACTTGTCAATACATATCCTCCGATCTTCAGTTTTTTTTTTTTGAAAATTTCAATTTTATAAAATCTAATGATGATGTGGTTACTAATTTTACTCCTCAAATGTGTAAATTGTTCTATGTCATATCCCATTAGTGATACAGGCGGCTATTCCACTCCCAATCTCGCCAAAATATCCATGAGGGAAATTGTGCTTAGGTTCCGAGTAAATATCGTTATGAATGCCTTTTAATAATATTATGCAATGCAGTATTTGAGTTTGAAAAGAAAAATATATTAAATATTATTTTTGAGTTTTAAAATGTTTGCTCACACATCTTTATAGCTTTGGGGGTTTTTGAAATTTTTAATTTAATTTTATTTATTTGTTTTGTTTTCGGTTCCCAACTAAATTTAACCCTGCAAGTCGTAAGTTGTTAATTTTTTCATTTTTTATTCCTGATAAAAGCTGTTCGTGTTTACACACTAATAAACGCTACATAACACTTATAAACATATACGCATAAATAAAAGTACACGCTAATAAACTTATGAGTTAGTTAATATTTCTATGCATTGATGATAATCATGGTCCATTTCATTCAATACTTCAAAAAAGCTTACATTTGCTAGATTATAAAATATAAACGATTAAACCTTTCAGATGATTGCACTTTTAAATACCTACTCTAATTGAAAGCATAAACCAATATAGGTTATTTGCTTCAGCTGTTTTATAACTCAAGCAATAAAGCGCTGAATGAAGCTACTCCCGCAATACAGCCTTCTTTGTGGTCGCTAAATGAAAATAATGCGATCCATAAAGCCTTTCCTACACGTTCTCAGACATTTCATTACCGAAGCCTGAAGGATTCCGCTTATTTTGCTAGATTTAGATGAAATGTTAATGTAAGGATATGAGCATCAATTTTATTATAAGATACTCGGTTCAAAATGATTAATTAAAATAATTAGACAAATAATTGACATAATAGATAATTAGACAAATAATTAGACATGATTAATTATTTTACATCATAAATTTATTGGTATAATTTAATTTACACCAATTGACGTATTTTATTATAATTATATAGACTTCTATATCAATAAATAAATGAGCAATAAATTATGATAAATAATAGCAAGAAAATATACAATGTGTATTTCATTGTATATTTTTATGGTATTATATTCATGTCCGCTTGAGTCATGTACCACTATAAATATCGTATGTGTGAAGTCACGCCATACACTATCTGCGTCTTAAATTTCATCCAATTTCCAATCCAAAGAATAACAAACACAAATCCTAACAAATTTTCGTTTTATACATTATTTTTAATAAGACTGAATTGGCAAACAAGAATGCACTCCACCTGATGGTAAGTGGTTACTACCGCCCATGGACATCTGTAAGACACACACGCTTTTAGACTCGCAGCCCCGCACTAGGATTTTCTCCTGTGTCACGGGTGTCATGGATACACAAAGACAAATACACAAACACCCAGACCCAGAACAGTCTATCTAAATCTAAATTCATTATTCAAATGTCTGTCTAGCCGGGAATCGAACCCAGAACCCACTGCGCGTCAGACGGGTATGGTGACCGCTCCGCCACGCGGGTCGTCGTTTTTTTATTTACGCCACTCAGATTTATCACCTTCGTAATAACATGCCTTTGAATTCAAAAACGTCTTACATCTTAAAGATTTTACATTTGTAAGCCTTTGAACCCATAAAACGTTTCCGAATCTCTTTGAATAATCAACGTTACGTTTTTCCTCTTTCTCACCTCGTTTTGATTACTTCATTAGGATTAGTCGAATTGCGATCGCGGTTTAACGCTGAATCCACAGTATTGGTTTTTCGTTTGGTTTGTTTAAACCAATCGTTAAATTAAATGCCAGTCTATAAGATATAATATGATGTTTATGTTTTAGTATGGAATTAGCAGATAAGCTACATGACTGCATGTATTATAATACTAATATAATAAGCGAATTAAAGGTGGTAGAATCATTTGTGGTTCGACTCCGGAAGCAATCCTACGGCTTCTTTTTTATGTATGGAAGTAGCAAACGAGAATGCAGCCCCCCTGATGGTAAGTGGCTACTGCCGCCTATGGACATCTGTAATCAACCCTAGGTAAGACCAAGTTTTACCTAAGGTTAGCTCCAGAAGCGTTGCTACCTCTGAGGACTAAGATGGAATGCCTCGGAAAAGTATGTTTCCCGTACCATACCCTTTAGGCAAGAACGCAACAGCGATACTATTAGGCAGACATAATTGTAGCGGTAGTACTTCCGTAGTCGAACCACAAAGAGTTCTACCACATTCACGATTAAATTTCTTTAAAGCAATATATGATCAAGTAACATCTATTTTCTATTTTCACATACGGAAGGCAAACAGAAAAATAGCAGTATCGTAAATTTCTCAAGATTTCTGTTTCCTGGAGAAAATAAAATCAAGTACATTTTTCATACCATACGTGACACATCCAAGTTGATTAAACGAGAAAATGGAGCAGCGTTGAACGTAACTAAATAAAACATTTCATTACAAAAACAGGACGCAAGAAGCAGTATTAAGTGGATGACAGCAAAGAGTAGATAGGTGCCGGCAAACAGCACCGCGAGTATAAAGCAGAGACATACAATACAATTTCTACCTCGGACGCTTTTGTGCTCGCGTCGTCCTTTTCAGGTCACTTCCAGTTGTAACGTTGAACAAATAATTACACGGCGCGTATTGTGTAAAAAACGGTCGTTTTAATTGTGTTTTGTTCGTGCTCAGGTCGGGAACGTTGTGTACGACCCCTTATTTCATTTAACGGAAACTATACTTGGAAGCTGAGCTAGAAATGTCCTGGTTTTTGCTTATTGCTTAATGTTTGCTATTTTGATTATGAGTACGCCAGTAGCAGTATAAAGTTTATTAATTATTTCTCATCGCATTGAATTAATTTTGCGAAATGTGATCTATGAGAAGATAAATAGAGCTTAAGTAATTATGCTTTAAATGAGCGTTAGATACTACGTTACTGCTTTTTAATTACTACTTAAGAGGGTATTAGAGGATTATTATTTGCTTTTTTATATTGATACAAATTTGCATAATAAATAGTGTTAAACATTTTAAGCTAATTGAATATGTATGTACCTTGTAAACGTTTCTAATGGCTTGTGGCTACTGCTGCTCCTGGACACATGAAATTAGCCAAAAATGTAATCCAGTCCCAGAGCTCGATCAAATGATGTATTTATATATTGCTGCCACTCACTGAGTTTGAATGCCTCGTATATAATTTCTCTTACTACCATACGTACAGCAAATCACTAGCACTTAGCATAAGGATGTATTGCACGTTTGGCAATGGAAGATCTCCTGAGTTTATCATGCTCGGGGAGTGGCCGTGCTTCGAAATCTCAGCTTGTATATATTCAAGATGTTAAGAATATTTCGATAGCTTGACTTTTTATAATATTTGAGTAGCAAATCAGCGTGCAGTCTATCAGATGGTAAGCGGTCACCGCTGCCTATGGACATTTGTGATCAACCCCAGATAATATCAGAGTCTTACCTGAGACTGGCCACCGATGCCTTGCTACGCCTGAGGACTAAGTTGGAACACCTCGGATAAGCATGTCTTCCTTTCAAAACACAGCAGCGCATAACATTGCTATCATTAAGCAGAAATATGTGTAGCGGTGATGCTTCTAGAGTCAAGCCATAAAGAGTTCTACCAGTTGACGGACTGACTTTCCACAATTTGTCAACCTGAGTCAGATGTATCGTACATCTGACATCTATTACATTTTCGGTTTTAAGACATAAATTGAAAAACTCGTACTCGTAAAATTGTAAATATTTTCAAATGTTTAATCTTGGGTGCTATTTCAAAGCTCATAGCTTTTACACAGTACATTATACTAAACACATTTTATAAAAGCAACGCAGTTTTCCGAGGTTACCACCTTTGATCATTTTCCGAGGAAAGCGTACAAAGCTTAACGTTTTCTTATGAAAAATACACATTTTCGTAATGACGCACGACCGTGGTATTGTGTTACATTTTATTTCAAAGAAAAATTAAATAGGCACGAAATTTTTCCTTTCATTTCCGTTTGTCGACAAGATTTTGATTCGAATAATGCATTGTTATGAAAATTGTGTAAATGTTTTAGCTTTGTCAAGAATTTAACATTTATATTTATAAATGCGTTTTTTATTATATAAATACGCAACATATTTTTCTGTGCTTACAAAATTGAACTCGAGCCGACAACTTCATATTATTTATTCATTTTTAGTGATTAATTAATTAAATTTCAGTTAAATAGGTGAATCCTACTTATTGACCGTTATGATATACTGCATTCTTGTTTGATACTTAAATCTTAAAAAAAACGTGTAATGTCATTTTATTTTAATGTTTGTTTTTGGAGACTTACAATTGGCCTTTAATATCCCTAACAATAGGGTTCTATGAGTCCTGGATACTACATCCACAGAGAAAGTCAAATAAAAGAACACTCGCGACTCGGAACAAAAATTAAAATTGTTATAACGTCTAATACCACACCTGGCCCGGCCGGGAATTGTATTCAAATCGCTCCGCGTGTCGGACTGGTATAAAACGACTTGACCACGTTAGTCTCCGAACACAACAACACATCTTTTAATCAAAACTTTTCTATACAAACCGTTATAAATATTAACCTGCCACTAGAACTCCTATTTTATTCAGAAAGAGCATTAAGGGAAAACGTACAAAAAATGACCGTCAGATGATACAATTTATCACGTGAAGCAGATGCTGCATGAATGTAATTTATGCATAGTCAAGTTTTCTATGCGCTTAGATAACAATGTGTCGTCTGCTCATGGACGGTAACATATTAAAATTGTTTCATTTTTACGTAAATACTCATACTCTTTTAGACTATCTAAACAAATAATGTTCTGGAAAAGGTGAACTTATTATTAAAGGCCAGTTATATAGAAGTGGTACATTAGCAGTCTATCTGTTTTTACTCGTAAGTAGCGACTGCCGCTTATGGACGTTGAAGTTTAGTCTTAAGTTGACTTAAGTACTACTACTACTAGTTGGCCACAGTAGTGACTAATCCTGACGACTAAGTTAAAATGCCTTGCATAGGTCCCAATATCTCTCTTATGCCACCCGCATCATAAAACCTCAACACAGCGCTTAATGCTGTTGAAAATTTTGTTTTCATACTTAAACCTAATGAAAAGGCAGACGGGTACCTGATGGAAAGTGGAAGATACCATCGCTTATATACACTTGCAACACCAGAGGTGTCACCAATGTACGAATATTACCAGCTTTGAAGGAGAGCTCTTTTCGCACATTTTTTGAAGAGCCCCATGTCATAACGCTCCGGGAATACCTCAGGTTATTAGGCAGAAATAGGTATGGGGATATCTCTGAAGTAAAACAGAGGTTTCTACGACCTTTTATGGAAACTAGCAGCAATTATGTATCACTCGAGCTGCCATTTATATCGTGATTCGAAAAATCTAGATCTTTCCGCAACTTCAATATAACCCGTCGATATTGCCGTTCTAGTTTGGAGTACGTACATCATACACCGCTTTCGATGTCTAGTTGCCTATATACTCGTATTGTGATGTAGCACAATTTTGCACTTAATATTACTTATACCAGACTGTGTCAGGAGGTAACGTTTTTCGAGCGAATGTACATATGTATATGTGGCAACAACGGTCATTGCACTTTAGCTGACTTAGCAACACACTTTAATATACCTTAATGTAGTATGATTATATGCACATGAAACAATTAATTGACATTGATTAAGTTGTCCAATAAATCAGTATGAAATCGTATATACTGTGAATCACTTGTGTCTTCCCATCATACTCCACAAAACCACAAAATAGACACGCACCACCCTACATATAAACATAGTATATGTCCATTTCTTTGGCACGGCTTGACGGATTGTGACATATGACATATCACTGGAATCTCCTCCATTTAAAAAGTACTACAGGCTGTATATCTTTTTTATGTATCTGTATATGCCAGTAAATAGGAGAAAAAGAGAGAAAAGAAACCGTTGTCCTCTTTCCCTATTCCCTATTATTATGCTAGTAATAGACCCATCCAAAAATATATAATTTATGACACTTTTATATGTTCTGACGAAATGAAAAGCGCTGATCTGAATACAAAAAAACAATAAGAAAACCTTTTCAGGTGGGGGATTTTGATATTAATACTTTCAACAATGTTGCTTAGATGCGTAGACCTCTAAGTTGTATCTCTCGTATCTGAAATGTTTCTTTGAACAATCCAAAGATTCTCTGAAAAAAATCGCTTTTTTAGTGATAATATCACTTTTTATACCGTAGATTATTTATCTGCTATTTTGTTATGAATTCTTTTAATGTACAAAAAGTGTTTATTTTTGTATTGTATATTAAAATCAAAAACAATATACAATAGTGATTATGGCTAGCAATATTGCTGACCTATCTTTTTAAGTAAGAAAGATGAATTTTAAGTAAAATATTTTGCAAAAAAATACTTTTCTCTTGGTCACCGCATCACTTGTGAATTGCTAGACTGATTTCTCTCATTCTTTTTTGTCGTATTTGTTATTGTCAAGAGGTTCTTATAAAATGAGAATTAAAGTCGCACGGTGAATTGAAAAATTAAGAAAACCTAACGAGCTACGACATATAATTTCGGGTCAGCGAGTAGTAAATAAATATAGAATACTTGTAATTTTAGTAATTCTATCGTATATTGTAAAAGTTATTTTAACAAATTGCAAACCGACTGGGATTTAAATACGAATGATATTCACTATTTATTTTACCGAAACAATCTCGATATTCCGATAAACTTGTATGCACACAGCGATAAATTTATACATTGAATCATTTGTAGCAAAATTGAGTTTGTACAATGAGTTTATTTACTCGCCTACAATTGAAACATATTTTAAAATTGTCGAAGAGTATAAAATGGTAATTGTGTTTTGTGGTTTGTGTAATTACTATATTACTGAAGCTTCAGTTCCACATGTTCCATTGGTTTTTTTTGTGCATATAAAACCTATTTACCCTTTATACACCAATAATGAATGAATAATGGTGTTACTATTGCAAAACGCTTCAATGTAACCGTTTTCATCATAAAAAACGATAAACCAATATTTCTCTCCTTATCATACCGCATCTACAGAAGTTTAACTAACTAAAGGCCGTTTATTGCATTTCACGCGTAAACTTCGTATTAAAATTGAATCTTTCCGTTTTGTTTCAGATGTGACCGCACTTAGGGAGCGTGAAGAACTTGATTAGGGACAACAATGTTGCCAGGGGGATCGTTTCACGGGAAGAGGACGATCAATGTGCGCGGGTTTCAGTGAAACACAAAAACGACTAAAAATGTTGGTAAAAGCCAGCGTCAGTTGAGCTAAATAAAAAAAATGGCCTGCAAAGGTTTTGGGGGCGAAGTGATCGGCTTTTTCCTGGCTGTAGCGTTCTGTATCACGTGCCCCGAGTATGGTAAGTTGCTTTTTTTTCTTTTTTATAATATTACTTCATGTTATGTTGGTTTCCGGCGGTACGTTATACCACAGATTTACAAACCGCACTGCTGGGGAGTCGTCTGCGCCACACATACCACATTCTTTTAGCGATGCGTCCGTGCGGGCTGGTCGGTTATATAATGGACCGTAGGAAGCAAGATTTTTTTACTCGTCTCTTAATAATTTTAAATGCAATTTGTTTTTTTGTTTGCTTGTGGGGTTATTTTTTACATCGCAAGGTCAGCTGATATGGCATCACAGGACTGCGATTTTATAGGGTACTTCGATTGGCATGTTTCTGACTATACAATTTATGAAATTTTGCTGTTGATCTTATTTCATAGGACAAACAAGAGTACAAGCAGTATTTTCCTGCTAAACTATTTGTGTATAATAAAGAACACAAGCATGTGTAACGTCTCACAGTGACGGAACCAAGCATTAGATGTGTGTCCTTTTTGAAGTCGTTTTGATGCGAAACTAGAAATTGATACAGACACTTTAATAATGTAAAACTACATCGAAAATATTGAAGTTAGATATAAATGAAAACCTGATAAAGTTAGAAGTCTTCAAATTTAAAATACTCGTATATTATAGGAAAATGATACATATTAATGACGCTGTTCAAAACACATTAACCATTTTGTTTAATTAAGTTAATGCAGGTAATATCAAACGTAACATTATCATTTTAATGGTTTCATATGTAAGGTTAATAAAATGATTACATTACATTTACATAGCAAACTGAATGAAAATATCCGTAGTACGATTCATTTGTAAAAGAAATACAGTAGGGTTTTGATAGACACAGAAAATTCAATTTATCAAAGCAAAAAGGAATACAATAAAGATGCTTATCTACATCTCTTGGGAGCCCTCCGGCCCTTAAGGAATTTGGTGACTTGCATTTCAAGATCAAACACCATTGCCTTCAGAGTTCCGTGTTCGGAATCAAAGGGATTTGTATTTCTGTAACGTTGCGGTACTTAGGGCTACTTCGACGCAAGGATTTCGCATTTGGAGTTTCGTATTTTAATAAACAACCAATAGTAGTAGGTATTACAAATAAAGCTACTACCATAAATAGTAATTTTGTAAGAAAACAAAATTATGAGAGAACATAATATTAAAAATCCATGCCCAAAATTATATATTTTGTATTACTACTTTTGTATTTTGCTTTACTTTCTATGAGGACGAATCTTAGTACGAGTTTGTTTTTTATAAGACTGTAGTAGCAAACGAGCATATAGCCCATCTGATGGTAAGTGTCCATTGCCGCCTTTTGATATCGGAAAGTAAGTTCATACGGGGGTTCTATTCGAAGTCAATCACAGATGCGGTGCTACTCCCGAGGACTAAGATGGTCGCCTCATATAAAAGTGTACCGGCCACCACATTCTTCCATCAGAATACAAGAACTGCTTCACGCTAGAAATAAGTATGGCTGTGACCTCACTGGTCGAACTATACACGTTTTACCTTTACCAAATTTATTCTGAGTTTGTTACGTTCACTCAAAATGATCACTAGTTTTCGCCCATACATGTATTGTATGGGCAAAATCAGCACTTGTGGCGACCTCCCGCTACTCATCAACAAGATGACGTCACCGTATTCTGAATCTGAATCACGCTATCGGAGTTTTCTCAACATCCCGCACATAAACAAGTTCCGAACAGAGACTCGGAGCACGGCCGCTCCCCAGACATGATCACCTAGTTTGGCGGGAAATCTCTCTTAGCCAAACACTAATGATTCTGCTCTATATGTAGTTAAAGATGTAGCATGAGCTGCAGTGACTACATACTTAGATACGCAGATAGTCTACGTGAACGTAGGTGTTTATGAAAGTATGTAAAATTTATGAAAGTTATGTTGCATTTTTTAAACGCGGGTGAAATCGCGCGCTTGTGAGACA
>DWLI01003958.1:0-11294 GCA_018249915.1 Cecropterus dorantes dorantes
GCTTCCCCCCAAAAATCTAAAGAGAACATTATTCTCTTTTCTTATCGGAGGATAATTTTTTGTGCCATAATTTTTTTAAAGCCTTCACTAGATTGATCAAGCTCCTTTTTCTTGAGGAATAAGTTACCAACTTATCTAAATCCTAGATGCGCTACAGGTCTTATTTTGTTTATTCAAGTGTCTATAAATAGCAATAGCCACTTCGCAACAAATATACTGTATTTTTGTTACAAAAAAAACTTCACATATTTTTCACACTTCACTAAAATAAGCCTTCCTATACCTACTTAGGTATAGGAAGCTAAAACGACGACGAATAATAATATAAGTCGCGTACTAGACTAGTCAGAGACCTAAAGTTTAGGTTCTTATCATTCCTGATTGATATTTCTGAACACTACATTGGAAAATTGCATGTAATGGTCCTTTTGTAACCAAAGCTAACTAATATATGTACTGCTATACACATAATATTGTGTTCTGGTAAATTTCAAATGATAGCTATGATTGATGGTTTGATCAATAAAGATAAAAAAATCAACCATTTCATTGTTCTTTAGTAGATAGAAATAAGGGAAAGATATTAAGAAATCTTAAAAAAGAGAGTTTAATTCCCATTATTAGTCCCATTTATCGAAATCATTTGGGAACTTTAACCTCACATGTTTTTGATAGGTCTGATTTTTCGTGTTATCTACAACGAATAAACGATAACCTCTACATCAATAATATTATTCGTTTATTAATGACGTTAATAAAATTGTACGACCCATATTATTTTTCCTTAACCGGTGTACTTCGTACGTAAATTTTTTTTACACGAATACCTAAAATAAATAATAAATTACCTGTATTCGAAGGCAGATTATCTTCAACATTGGTTACGTTAAGTACCAATACTAATAAATCTTTTTAATTGCATAAATCCGAAATGAAGGACACTGCTCATTTTTTATTGCCGTAGAGCTTAGACTACGAAATCTTGAATCATGAAATTTGACAACCAAATTCAAGAAAACATGCACTTATAAAGGTTTGTTTCTGATATTTTATCCTGTAGATAATCAGATAGGGGTTTATTTTTTTATTTATAATAGTCTCAACTAATATTACTACCCGCGAAGTCGTACCTTCGCGGGTAGTAATATTAGTGAAAGCGATAGCGCCATAACATTCTACATCAGATATTTTATAAATAAAAAACTGCTTACATGAACATATTATAACCAACACCGTATTAACATTAAAATATTTTAAATTATCATTTAAATATGTGAAGGATTGGCAGCCCGGGATCTTGATTTTTTTTTTGGTGGGGCAAAAACTAAAAAATGCCGCCCCCCCCCACTTTTTTTTTACATTTTTCATCATTTCAGCCATCAAATGTCTACTAATTAATGCACATTTTAAAGTATTCGTGCCTAGAGTTCCACTACCTGCTGACTGAAACTAAAAATAAACCAATCAGAGTTATGCATTCCTTTGCAAAGTTTGGATTTGCCGCCCTCTAAAATTGCCGCCCGGGGCATAGGCCCCGGCTTGCCCCCCCCTAAATCCGGGGCTGAGGATTGGTATAATTTGACAAATTATATAAATTTTTCATCAGTGTCCACGGTTCTGTAATAAATGGCTAAGTAATTTATTTAATAAGTATATATATGTACCTACCTATAGCACAGGAGGAGCTAGGTTGTAAAGCTAATTTTACAATTAGGAAGACTCAAGCTTCCCTTCCCTTAAGTTCAAAAGAAAATATTATTCCTCTTTAGAAGAAATCTTGTGCTTTTTTTATTTACCACCAAGTCAAGGAAAGTCCTGAATCCAAAGATGACATATGCCATTCCACCCACAACAATAATATTCTGGTAGTTATAAAGTTTAAAGTTATAAGTAATATTGCTATTAATTTGCTACCAAACTCAATTACTTACGTCTAATTTATATCTTATACTTTATTGTTTCAGATAATATTATTTTAAAACATTGAACTTGATAAGCTTAGATAATTCCCGTAACCTTGTGTTAGCCGACCTTTGACAGGTTATGTAATAATCAAAGAACATGATAATTTTAAGCAAGTAAAAACATCACACTTACCTACATATTTGAAATGTCTAAGCATATTAGTGTTTTGTCAAAGTAGAATACTGCAAACACACTGTTCAGTTTTCATGACTGATTTTGCCACGAATGTGCACGGTTTAGATGACACTTGTTCCGAGGTATTCCTGAATGGCTTGGAATGACTATAACATGGAAATTTTCACAAAAGATTCAAAAGGGGCTCTTCTTGAAGGCCGGCCATCCACTGAAAATATTTAGGGTTCCGTGCCCAAAGGGTAAAAACGGAGCCCTATTACTAGGTCTCCGCTGTTTGTCTGTCCAGCTGTCTGACACCAGGCTGTATCTCAAGAACTGTGATGATAATAACCTGAAATGGTAACCTACTAGACAGTTGATATTTTAATAGATGATGTATTTCTGTTGCCGCTACAACAACGGGATGTAATCAAAATAAAATAAATATTTAGAAAGCTCCCATAGAACAAACGTTTTAACACGCTTTATATTAGCTCGGGTTGTATGTATGTTAAGAAATCTTTGAACGCGGTTTTGATCCACTTTGAAACATCGGATTATATTGAAACTTTGCAAGGCTATCAAGGACCGATGACGGCAATATTCTATATATATCCCTTTATATATCCACCCCTATAAGGGGTTAATAGGGGATGAAAGTTTGTGACCAGAGAAGCCGTTTTTTATAGATAATGATACGGAACCCTTCGTGCGCGCGTCCGACTCGCAGTTAGCCGGATTGTTTTAAGTGTGGTCGTCGTAAATATCCGTAGGTGACGACGGTTTCCATGTTTCCTTGAGATGACTAGTCTGTCTTACCGCTAGACTGAATCATTATGAAATAATCTACTTTAATGTTAATTATTATTATCGATTATTATCAATCTAGCTAAAACTATAGTTTACCATCACTACATTTAAATGGCATATGGTGGACTTAATTGGTTACTTACTTACTTACACGCAGTGGGGTGGTTTTATGTCGCCCGGAGCCGAAGTATTAGCTGGCCAAAAAACAGACTATGTAAATTAAAGGCCAAAGGTTGCCAAACCTAAATAGCTTGCGAGTTAGACCCCCGGTTCACGGCGACTTTTTGCAGCGATGCAGTAGCGATGTTGTCGTGCGTCAGCAATCACGAAAATCATACCAATAGTTTAACATGTTATAATATTTACATATATATATATGTTATAGTTTATTTACTAGCTATCACTTGTTACCCATGTTATGATCATTAAAAAATCCTTTCTCCCTCTTTGTTGTCTTTTCGTACGTTTCATATTAAAATATATGACCTATGTCACTTTGACAACTTGTTAAGCAGTTGGATAAAATCAAAAATTTTTGCAACAATATTTACAATAAAATTAATGTACTTTTACTCAGCGGGCGTCGGTGAAAAACCATTACAATAATTTTTAACGCCTAAAGAGCTGTAATCTTGTTGAACATCTTTTTCAAATACTAGAATTATCGTTTCACATTATTATTTACATGACTTACTCAGATACTCCTATTTATATACTTGGGTATAAGAGACTTGCTAAGATATTGCGTCAGGATGATAACATAAATATGAGGATCGAATTTCTATTATCAGAATCGCGTGTTGTATTAAAAGTTGAGAGTTTATCACTTTTTAATAACACGATAAATGTATTGTTTTGATGATGATGTAAGCGTTAAGCTAAAATTGAATGATATACTTAACTATATTTTCAATAACTTATTAAGTTCACTTCCGATATCAATGCACTTATTGTTTATGTATATTTTCACAAACTATATTCATTAATTCAAGGAAAATAATGGAAATGAAAACTAGCTTATAATGTTTTCATGGATATTCATTAAATTACCACAGCACTATTGCGTCACGATTTCATTAGACGAAAATTCCCATTCGTTATCAAAAATGTATAAGTAAACGTTTATTAAAATTGAATTGTTAAATTATTTTCCTTCAAGTGGACAGCTATGGGGGCTTTCTCGAAAATTCTATATCATAATATTATAAGCGATCATGTTAAGCCACTAGGTAATTAAGTGCGTTGGGCTGTGTGTATAGAATACCACGATCAAGATCGAAATGTATATAAGACTTCATGTAAACAATATTATGTGTGATATAAACATTTTAGTTGACAAAAACATCTGAATTTTAGGTAGTTTCATCATATTTTTTATCAATAGACTATGTTTATTCACTCGGATAGACCAGGTGAATGGGAATGACACTGGCATTACCAATTTGACTCTCTGTTATTTTTATAGTGTATTTATGATAATGCAAGCAAAATGATTTGCAAAAGCTTTATAACATTAAGAAGTTGGTATGTCTTTAAAGTTTAATTACTGTAGCAAACTGTATGCCTACATTACCTAAAGTACAGTTTTAAAATAAATTAATCTAATCTTAATCATCTGTATGTGATTTAAGGAATAAATAATTGATTTTATAGAAATACATAAATTTAATAGCAATCCTTTTTGCGTTAATAAGAACAGCTCTTAGTGCTTTCAGCTTTCCAGAAGGCGGCTTTTGCTGAAAGTCACCCATTCCCAATCGTATGAACGTTCAGAGTTCGTATGAACGTTTAGTCGGTAAGAGCCCAAAATACCCTTTCTGCTTCGGGCGGTTGATTCTGCAAGTTCTACCGCGTAAAATAAAAAGGGCAATTTGATGTTCATGTCACTAACGTTCGGACATTTTACATGTCAATTGAGCCATTAGAATAAATAAAACGCTTTCGCTTTCTACACTCATAGCCCCACAATAGGATCTTACTCCTGTGTAGTGGGAACCATGGACCCATAAAGACGAATACACTAACATCCAGACCCAAAAAAGTATCGAAACTCATCATTCAGATGTCTGTCTTGCCGGGGATCGAACCCGGAACCCACTGGGTGTCAGACTTATAGTGACCGGTTGTCAAAAATAACAAAATATCCAATACCGGTCCTCGGCAAATTGTAGGATGGAACGCGAACTATAGCGTCCATATATAAATAATCTTTACCACCTGCAATGCAGTAGGGGGAACAAAAAAAGGTCACCAAATCTAAATAAGTTGCAACTTCCTAAATGTGTCACCTGAGGCGTTAGTATAGTGTTAAACATTCTCTTACAGGAAAAAGCAAAAAATTTGGCGCCCCAAAAAACGTGCGTCCTCTGACACTTCGTGCCTGGAGCGGTCGCGCGGTTCGCCCTACGGTAGCACTGAAAATACCCACATTTAAATTATAACTCATCGACATTAACTCGGAATAAAAAAGTGAGCTCTTGGACTAATATGATGATTAAATATTATTATTAATGTATAAGTTTTGCATAGATGTAATCTTTAAGTAAACACATTCCGCAGAATTTCATTCAGTTCACGAAGAGTGTTGGTATAGATTGCATGTTTTTAACTGAGTGTTGTTCCTTTTCTTATTTAATTCTAAAATCAAATAGTGATATCAGTGACATCATTCCAGTGGAGTATTATCCAGTGGATATAAATAAATACTAATAAAGTAAGTTTGGCTTAAATTTAAGTTAAAATAAATGAACGTATTTTACATTCAGTTATCTACTTTAAGGAATAAGTAAAAAGAACATAAATAAAAGAACTGCTTATTTTGATTCTGGATTATATTTTCTTAAGTACCTTTATATTAATTAAATCTATAAAATTTTCATTTCTGTGTTTTAAGTACACTAATTATAAAAGGAATTTAGTAATTGGGCGTTTCCTACCCACTGAATCCTTTAAATAAATAAAAACAATTGCTGTCGTCATATATGTTAATTAACGGCTAATTATCGAATTGAAGAAGTAGAACCATTTCAAGTTTCCAACTTAGTCTTCAGGAGTGGCATCGCATCAGTAGTCAACCTTTGATAAGACTAGGTTTATCCGTGGTTGATTATAAAATGTCCATTGACAGCAGTGGCCACTTACGATTAGGTAGATTGCACACTCGTCTTCTACTTCTTTATTCTAAAAGAATACGAGAGAAAATGAAATTTGACTTACCTGAAAATGTAAAATATATAATTTTAAAATCTATCTTTTTATGCTATCTATATTTTTTCGTATTAATAAAGTATCTTCACCTATAAAACATACATCTTACTAAGTAATTTAAATATTATTTTTACATACAACTCATTATTATCTTCTTATTAAGTACATATTTTTTGTTACTATTATCATAGAAAATATTTAAAATATAATTTATTTCAATTAAATGATTATTTTTCTTCTGATGAACGTCATTTCAGAATTCAAAACCATACTTTGTTGTAGGTTATATCGGAATCAAAACAAAATCTTTCAACCAATAATAAGAGGACCGTGCATGAAGACTTCAGCAAAACTTGATCCTGATTGGCTATAATTCACTGCGCGGTAGCGCTGCTCCGATCTTATAAATATCAGTGCGAGCGCGCGCAAGGCCTCTTTTCCACAGTATTAATTCGAGGGGACTTTGTCGGGTTATTTTAGTGAGCTAACTCTAAATTCAGAATGCCGGAGACATCAAAAATGAATGGATATGCGAAAACAAATGGACACAGTTATGATATGGAAGATTTATCAGTGTTCCTGTTCACATCAGAATCCGTCGGCGAAGGCCATCCAGGTTAGTTCTTCAATGCAGCAGGAATCGTATAATATTTAACGAAAGATGGCCGCCTCACATGTGCGCAGATATTACACCATTCGAGCTTTGTTATTGTTATTATTTACATAATGTGACACAGATCCTCAGTGTTCAGTACTTCATTACATCTATGATCACTTCAGCGACGAAGCATCGTTACATTACATCATGAATGTGATCTTGGTTGCGGTCAGGTATTTAAACATTGACATAATACCGAAACACGTGGTTTTAGTCTCTGTACACAAAATGGTCATGTTGGACAAAAGGTGCGAGTTATCAGTTCTTATTAACGTTCATTATATTTTTCAGACAAAATGTGCGATCAAATAAGCGATGCTATATTAGACGCACACCTGACACAAGATCCTGACGCAAAAGTGGCCTGCGGTGAGTTCACATTTCACGTTCTCTGGCGGCATTGTTTTTTAATTACGTTTCTGTAATACACGTTTTCTTTATCAACAGAGACTATTACAAAGACCGGAATGATTATGCTATGCGGTGAAATTACTTCCAAAGCCAATGTGGACTACCAGAAAGTCGTCAGAGAGACTGTGAAGCACATTGGATATGATGACTCCTCAAAAGGTGAGTAATAGAAATAGTGACCAGTAGTTTCACCAGCTGATAATGTGAATTAGTGATACTGGCTGTAAGCCAAGCTAAAATTTCTAGTTAGCATTTTGTAAGTATCCGTGGTGTTACTGAACGATTGTTTCATACATACTAGGTTTTGATTGGCGTACCCTAAACTTACTTGTGGCTATTGAGCAGCAAAGCCCGAACATAGCACAAGGGGTATATGAAGACAGAGAGGAAATTGATATTGGGGCTGGAGACCAGGTATAGATTCCGTATAGGCTTGCTGCACGATAATGTCAACACAAGGGTACATTATTGCATGTTAGGATTTGGGATAACTAGGTACTTGGGAAAAAAATATATTTTAAATTGACGGGTTTCTCAATTCTTTGACTTATCATTATTATCATCCAAATTGAATCACACTGGGATATAAACATAATTTATGAAATTAAATTGCATGAATTGGTTACATCTGAAGAATCATTTGGAGACTCATAAGATTAAATGATCATGTTAAGTAAAATTGTTGGTTTCATATACTATGCAGTTTTGAAACATTTTCCACGGTTATGGAAAATCAAGAGTAATCTACAGTAAATAATATTACTTCTCATGTTCACATATTAACAATTTGCATGTTTGGGGCCAGGTTTTGATTACAAAACTTGCAGCGTGATGCTCGCACTGGACCAGCAGTCACCCAACATTGCAGCGGGAGTGCATGAGAATAGAAATGAGGAAGAAGTTGGTGCTGGTGACCAGGTAGGATGGTGTATATTTATTTATATACAACCTTGGTACCTACCTAGTATTTTTCTCATTTTATTTCATGATCATATTTATAAATTAAAAAGACAAAATTGCAAAAAAATATCAAAATATGTATTTCCAATGAATGAAAATAGATTAGAATCACAAAATAGATGATATATAACTAAGGTGTCCTTGTTCCTACTGATTCCCTTCTATAATTTCTGATTACACTTAATTAAATTAATAAACATTGTAATTAGCAAATGTTTTAAATGTATATCAAAGTATTGCACACAGCATACTTTTACATAATATAAAAAAAATATTTTATAAAATGGAAATAACATTTTATTTTGTTTACATGTATCATGCATTGTTTTAAATGTAATTTAAGTTCTCAAATTACCTATTTTAAGAGTGGGCAAATCATCTTGACCTATTCTTTCAATGTTCATTTGACCTTTTTATCTTGTATCTTAGCCAAGTAATTTTTGTTTTTATATTGAAAAATGAACAAACAACTGATATAATTGTTATTCACAGGGCTTAATGTTTGGATACGCCACAGATGAAACTGATGAATGCATGCCTTTGACAGTAGTGCTTGCACACAAACTGAACCAGAAAATAGCAGAACTGCGACGAAACGGCGAGTTTTGGTGGGCTCGTCCTGACTCTAAGACACAGGTATAGTAAACTTCTTTTATTACTTGTATATTATACAGTATAATCATTACTTCACTTTGATGATGATCCAATGCTTCTTGGTTTGACTGTGGAAGCACCACCACCATACCTATTTATGCCTAATAAAAACAGATCTAATCAATTGAGTCATATTACATTTAAAGGGAGGTACTAAGGAAGGTAACTAATGCACAAAATTAATTTATATGAAGCAATTCTACCTAGGGTTGATTGTAGGTATCCATAGGTTACATTGGCCATTTACCATCGGCACAAATGCATAGGCTTTAATATAAAAAAAAATGTTATGTTAAATAATTTATTAGGAGTTACTTTTCCTGTTTAATTTATAGTATAATGCAATGTGCTTTCCCATACACTAAGACTGTGTTTCTTTTTAAGGAAAATCATTTTTCCTGTTTCATACCTGATTCAATATCATTACATATTGAGTAATTGTGTTAATGATGCTAAGGTAAATTTTCATGTCAATCTAAAATAAAAAAGGAATTTATTAACTGTAGTAGTTTTACGTGTTGTAGATAATAATATCACCTTTGCTACTTATTGTTTATTTTTTTCTATTTTATAGAAATAACATAGGCATATAGTCCAGTAAAAGTTATTAGTAACTACAATCCATGTAAATCCATGATTTATTAGGATTTGGATCCTGAGGTCTGCTAGGGTACATAGTTAGTGTTGCTTCCCGACTGCTGTTGCTGTTTAGAGGACTAATACCTTCGGGTCGGCAAATAATTTTAGGTGAGGTCTGGATATAGTTGAAACGTTCATAAAAGGTCCACCTACAGTGTCCACTCAAGGCAAGTGTTTTAAGATTTTCAATTAGGGCTCAGCCTTGAAATGTAGATAATGTTATACACTCGTGGCTCTGTAATTTTATGACAAAAAAAAAATCGTCAAAATATGACGCCTGGAGCGGCTGCTCCGTAAAATATTATGCAAGTAGATAAAAAGATTACAATATTATAAGCCGTTTTAGGTTCGACCTTCCATGGTCCATATCCAGATTCAGTATTTGGTCTGACTGACTCTTGCTTTAGTCGTTCACCATATACCAGAAGTCAGCAGAGCTGTACAATGTTGTTAGTTTGGTATGAGGCAAAAACAGGTGTGGCGATAATGCTTCCAGAGTTGAGTTGTTTCTTTTGATCAATGTAAAAGAGGGTGTTAACATACATATACTTTGTCAATTTAATTTACTGCCTTTGCAATTTAGGTGTAATATGTCTGTTCAATAGCATCACTCCCTTTTACTGTGGATGTTGTAGGATTCAACTAAATTATGTTATCCAGTATACAAAATATTTATTAATATAATGAACAGTAACACTGCATAAAAATCACTATTACGCAATTTATAGGATTGTAAGATAATCTAAATGTTTTCAGGTGACTTGTGAATACATTTTCGAGGGTGGCGCTACCGTTCCTCAAAGAGTTCACACTGTAGTTGTATCACTCCAGCATTCTGAAAAGGTCAGTATAACTTTATCATTGTATTGCAGTAACTAAATTATAAGGATATATTCGACTATCACAATTTTTGTTATTTTAAAAATAAGCAGTTTTTGTGTTTGTTTTTTAACAAATTTAAATATTGCTTGATTAATTAAATTATATTATAGTTATGGTTTATTTCGGCATTAATTACATATTAATATTAATGATCATAATTTTGGACGGAATGAAAATGTGACTTCATATAATAAAAAAATACACTAATCTCTTAATTGATTGTATGCACTTTATTTTTAGAAAACAGGAAAAACTCCCATTAAATTTTATGATATATAACGCATTACATCGCGATAATTGGCCATTGTTATGAAATAATGATAAGTAATACCATAAAAATAATTACAGTAAGTTTAATATTGTAAAAGTGTAATATATAAAAGTTGTAATTATATTGTATTTTTTAACATTGGTATTGGAATAATAATATATTTTATGCATACATTATATAAATTTTATGATAATACCCAATTTAAATACAGTGCTTGCCATAAAACAGGTACTCTGTTTAATTTGATTGCGCATAAATACAATTATTTTAATTTTATTTAATGGTAAACTGCTTTATTAATGTTTAGTTTGGTACCAAATACTATTAACTTTTATATATTTAAATGAATTCTGCTATAAAATTATAAGTATTGTTCCAAGGTTTGAAATACAATATTATTACGCCTCAACCTTTTTTCTCCAACGGTATTACGTGCTCATCAAATAGAACTTTTTTTTATCTTTCAAGTATACGTAGTTTCTCTGAGAAACTATAGAACATCAAACGCTAAATACAAATAACGACATCTTAGACATGGGTCCTGCAATATTCTTAAGGTTTTTTTTTAATGTATGCAATGATATAAAAAAATTGAGCAATGCTTGTTAATTATTTGGTAGTGTTTTGTGCCAATAAGCTATGACTGTAATATAAAACATTAAATTTTAGTAAAAAACATTCAAAGGAGCACAACATATTGCATTGCACTCAGGGCGAAAGGTT
>DWLI01003959.1:0-11293 GCA_018249915.1 Cecropterus dorantes dorantes
GAGGTTCTCCTCCTCCTTTTTTGATGTCGGTGAAAAAAATCCCCACATGCACGTGTATTTATGTACGTATGTACATACACAATTTATGTACATACTTAGTATATACAGAATTGACAGTAACAGTCTCGCGGTAATAATGCCTAACGCGCCTAAAGAAATTTTCACTTGAAAAAAAATTCTAGGATTTATTTAGTATGGGAATTCAAAGGATATACGCTTTGCAATATTAATAAGCTCGTTTATTATAATCTCTGCATTTGCCAGCCACATACCGAACATAACAGCCTCGTTTCCCATCACACCCTTTAAAAACAACGTCAAGTGCTCCACATCTGGCGACAAGACCATGTACACTGCCATGCACACATGGCACGATGAGCCATTTACGATCAATATAAAAAAAATCAGAAGTATGGTTCGTGAAATAAAAATTACAAATGCTTGGCTATGGTTATTGAATTGTTTTATATCAAAGATGAGTATTGGATAACTTAAAAAAAACTTATGTATTGCGCATGGCACACATGAAATATGAAGATGAATATACTTAACACATAAAAGTTACAGTCAGCGATAGAATTGAAAATAAATAATTGAGAATATTAATTCAATAAACAATTATGAGCTATATCGATATTTGTTGTCTCCCCATTACTGTTGGAGAAAAAAATATATATAGGTAAATAATGATGTAATAATATTCTAGAAAAATAATATGAATAAAAGCGTGATAATACGCAAGAACTTCTTTTTTTAAATGTACTTATACGTAAAATTCCTCTGAAGCTTTTCCTAATCAAACGTCATAGTGCTAACATCAGTTGTTAAGTTTAAAGCACATCACTAATTCCTAGGTATTGTAATACATTTAGACCTATGCATGCCCACGAAACATTAAAACCAAAAACTCTATTCAATAACGTTCCAAAACTTTTATTAGGGTCTTAGACGTTTGTACTTTTACGATTTTGTATAGACTTCCCGTGGTTTCGTATTGGGGAAACTGTGTGTCGTGGGGCGCTGAATGAATATTAATAAATTAAGATTTATAACTCTTTATAGGAGACGCATAGTCTTAACGTTCGTGTATCTTATTAGGCCTACTCTGGCGGTAATAAAAATTTAAAAGGCGTATATCAATGTAGTATTTATTTTGATGAGCGCATAATTTATTTTGAGTAACGAAGCTTTGAAAAATGATACTATTTTTGGAATCTATGTAAAAGCAGCAAACGAGCATGCAGCCCACGTAATGAAAGTGGTTTAAGTATGGTAAAATATGTAGTGAAGACCAAATAGGATTAGTTTTGACTGAGTTTAGCCACAAATGTGTTATCCCTGAGTACTAAACTAAACGCCCAATGTGTCTATCTCAACACATTTTAAACTTAACATAGCGGCAGTTAACGCCGCTGTTATAGAATTGACAACAGATGGCAGTTAGCCGCGATTGAACCACAAAACATTCTACTACTCACTGTTTCTATTATTATCATCATTCGATCAAAAAAAATTTTAAGCAAACAAATAATTCTAGAAATTACGCAGAAAATTGCTTCTGTACCATTTCCGGAAACAAAATTTTAAACAATTACCGACACCGCCACCTACTTAATACAGTGAAGAAACTTCTTATACTTTTTGTTTGTACATTTTAAGTCTGAAGTCTGTTAATACGGTCATTGCGCAGAAGAACTCAGACAAGTCGTGTGACTGCTTTTTCTCACAATCAGTCGTTAACGTAGAGTAATTATAAAGTATAGAGTGCACATACTCAGATATGAACAGAAGGCACACGTTAGAACACCAATACTATGCACATACAGTCATCATTTAAGTTCAGGGTAATGCCATTGAAAGCTTATTTAGCTGTTATGATGCTATACTCGTATATTTGTGATGCTGGTGAAATGTGCCATGAAAAGTATTACTTTATTTTGTGTTAGATGTGAAGCAGTTTTAAAGACCTGAAGCATCTGGGTACGTCGTATCAAGGTGTCATGCGCACTCTACACTAATTATTACTCTGAGTTATTTAAAAACTTGTGGCGCCTGTATCGACATTTTGGTATCACTCGACTTACATACGTGTTGGCCCATCTGAAGGTATATTACGGGACATGATTTTTAGTGAAGCTTAATATGAATTGACAGAAGTGAGTTTTTCGTTACTTTTATTTTATAATTATTTGGTAAGTTATTAATATCATGTTACTCATTGTAACTGTCGGTAAACTGTTTGTTCAGATCTTAGCTTTGGAGTTTCATACAGTGATTTCCGAATTTCGTATTCGTATAGAAAAAAATATTTGGTGATAATTGGTTGCCTCCTGTCAGTCCGGCATCTATACCTGTCCACTGAAACTCAGGAATCGTTATTACGCTAGAAATAGGTGTGGTTCGTCTGTTGATTCATAGTTACTAATTCTACAACCTTATTGGGTATGGGTATATGTTTGTCAACGTAACACAGACAAAGGGAATTTATTGTGGGCTAAGCGTCCAATCACGTTTTTATAAATTTTTTTTTTTTATCATCTGCACCACAACACTTACATTTTCTTGCCTTCCGGACCTTAATTGTGATAAAATACAAAATAATTGTACAAGACTGTCCCACAAAATAAAACAAGATTGGTATCTCTACTCATCACTCGATATTAATTCAGTTGAGTAGAAACCAGCTGTTCCTTTTACACTGAATATTTTTCAAATTTAATAGCCTTCAGAGTTAAGACTTCGGCTGTCAGATGAGGATGTCAAACGAGAAATAAATACGTTCGGAGTTGAAAATGCTGATTGGTTTACATGCATGTCAGTTCGTATGCATGTAGCAGGTTTAGCGCTAAACATGCTTTTGCCGCTTAAATGATTGATCTCTAATGAAGTTTGTACAGATCTATTAAGGTACAAATGAGTTTTGAGTATAAATACTAAGATACTTGCGATACTGAAACTGATCAAGATACAGTATCGTTGCTAAGCAACCTTATGTTTGACATGTGTTTTCCTGTCAGACATTTTTCATGAATTCAATACTGTGACAGTAATATTAGTCGTCCGACGTCACTGTCGTCGTAATAATAGTTGTTTTGTGTTATTATTATATATATATTATACACACTACTGTTTAACCAAAATAAAATTGAATTCGATATTATCATAAAAAATTCAAAGCTCCTTTTCTGTTTGTGAAGTATCTAGCTGCTCCGTAGTCAGCTACTGCTAGCTCCTTCTGAACTCTCGAACTCGTTTGAAACTCTCGAATTTGTGTGTTTAAGTGATTCGATTTTCCTTACTTTATACACTTCTATAAGGATTTTAAGTGGTAATCGATAATCATTATGTTAGAGGACTCCAAAAGATAGTAATACCACAATTTTATTAAATTTGTTTATCTGTATAGAAAATCAAAGCCATACAAAATCATTATAACAACTTTATGTGATTCAACTGTGGTTTCTAGACGGTACATTTAGTCTACACAAAACCATTCACACAGAACAAGTTGTTCTAATAACATATAATCGGAGCTCCACTCACAAACCACTCTATATAAAATAGCGTCAGAGACACGGTCATTGCGACCTTATAACTAATAGTTGTAGAAGGCATTGGTATTAATGGCACTGCCTATGACAGAATTGTTTGCTACGATTAATCATAAAAATCCAAGGACTGGGCTTTAGGGAATTGTGGCAACCTTGCAGTTTTCGATGAGTGTAAATAAGCAGTGCCATGTAGGATTTGTAAATTCAACAATGATTGAAATCCAAACAAGATCGACAGTTCTCGATGATTATGAAGTTAAATGAGCACTGCTGTGTTTGAATATATGTAAATTCAAGTATGATTAAAATGACTCGGCCACGTGCTTTATAATTGCTACCTCTGACAACCGAACTGCACTTGAGTCTAGTCATTTGAGTCCATAATTTTCTAAATAGCTATAGGCTCTAGGGTCCTTTACGACTTCAGCGAACTACCGAGGCTAATACTTTGAAGGGATAGAAGACTATGATTCATATTTATACAGAAATACATATGTGGTGCCATCGATCAAAAATCGATCACACATTGATCCATCCATTCAGCGTCACAGCTATCTACAAATAACATGTCCATGGCCATGTGTGTTAATAAACCTGTGTATATATCTTTAACTTTTTCTCTGTAATCTTTATTTTCGTTCATTAATTCAGTTATGTGTACGACATTAAATTGTTACTTAAACAAGCCGTTGACGGGTTTATCTTGAATCGAACCTCATTTTTCAATCCAACGGTAATTTAAAACAACTTTCTTAGCCTTACTTGTTTAATTACTCCAGTTCGGGCTTACACTTTCGGCTTTTCTGTGGCGGCCATCTTTAATTGCCACAATTTGTCTATTGCTACAATTATGTAATGCGTTATTGCTATTGGTCGGAGATTTGATAATTGGGTAATTACGCTTATACGAAATTGGAGGTTTAGTAAGTGGTTATTGCCTCTTGTGATATCTATAATTCATCCCAAATAAGTGTTGAGTCCTAGATCAGGATGTCGAAAATGTATTTCTGTTTTTAATGTCATGAAACGACTTACGTTAATTGCTCGTTTGCTAATTCATCGTCTATAAAATTTTTCTTTTAATTAACCAAATTTTCAAATTGTAGTACAGTAGCTTTGACTGTTGTTTTGTCAAAAATTTTTAGTCCAGGGCAGTGAACAGTAGACGTCATACACACACACAACACCATATACTCGTACAGACATCATTACAAGACATCATATGCGCTGACTTAAATTACCTTAGCCCTTTAATTGCTTTTAAAAACATTCAGAAATTTAACATAATCAATTTGACGTACCGGGCGTATAAATCTGTTATAAGATAAGCACGAATAAACATCGCTGATTTCCGGTTAAATTAAATAAACATCTAAATAGGTTAATTAGTCGCCGGCAACGTCTACAAACGTAAGATGTATAATTTGTTGGAAGAAAGTCACTAAGGTATTCGGTACTTCCGTATCTACAATTTGATTTTTATACCAATTAAAATACTGTAAAGCTAATGCAAATGACGAGTTTTGATGTGTTGTTCGTTATGAAACAGAAAAATCGACAGCTTCTGCGAATGTCCTGTATAGCGCACGTCCACTTTTAGCGTGAAGTAGGTATGGTTAGGCAAGGCGTGAAATAGGTATGGCCTAGGTATAACAAGAAATAGGTTTCTAGTATTTGCCTTTCTGTGGAAGGGTGCTTTACCGGCTCCCTTTAATGTGTCGACCATCTTAGTCCTCGGACCAGCAACGTATCTATAGGCTTTTAATAGAATCTCTGTTCCATATGAAGGTGCTAATCAATATATCAATGGGCTGCAGGGATCACTTACCATTACGTGGACTTCATGTTTATTGTTGCTTAAGTCTTATAATATCATTGTTATAATATCAACTATTGGAAAATCAAACCCAAGGCTCTGAAAGTTTTGAGCTAAGTTTATACCTACGATTCGTGTTAACACTAGTCATAAGACTTAGGTATACTTAGAAAAAGGGCTGGTCAGAACGACACAAAAAAATTGCAATAAGGTTGATAATAAACTGTTCAATGATAACAGTACTAAGACCGCAAATACCAAAACGACCGAGCAAGATGTGTTCGATACTCCACGGCCCAAACACGTATAAGCCGGTACGCGTAAGATTAATCGTTCTATTCTGAGGCCCGATTTATGCACGGATCTAATCGGTCCCATTAGGCTCCTATTACGGGAACAAGCACAGGAGATGAACGATTTTATAGCTAAGGAATAAACAAGTTTTAATGTCATTCCGGTAATTGATGTTTGTAAAGGTTTTAGGTTCTTGAATTGGATTTTATGAGACTAAAGTAGCAAACGAACATGGTATCCATTTTATGTTAAATGGTCACTGCCGCGGATGATGTTAAAAACTCCATGTAGAGTAAACAGAACCTGCATCTACTGAACTCTTTCATCAAAACGCAGAACTTCTTCATCAAAAATAGATATGGCGGTAGAGACTATCGTTGTGTGACTTCAATCTACAAATATAAGCAATATCAGCTCCAGTCAGTTAAATTGGTCGGTTATTATCTTAATTTACAAATTTGGTAGTAAGTAAAGATCGCAAACGGGCCACAGAAAGGTAAAAAGACAAAAGATAACCATTTGAATGGCCACTACGTCATGCGAATTGCAGGAAGAAGCTGGATCAGAACAGCGCGAGACCGGTAAAACGGTGAGAAGATTTACATCAAGGCTGCCCAACCCTAGGCCATCGGGCCATAATGTGGCCCGCCAACACATTTGAATTGGCCCGCCAAGAGTAACTCGTTAGTAGTCGCCAATAGCACGAGTGGCTGATTTCAGCCCATCCAGAACGCGTGGCTCGCAGATGATATTAGATGCCACATTTGTGCCATCTTCCATTAACGGTTGGACAGCCTTGCTCTACATCCAACATCAGACGGCAGAAGAGTTATGAAAAGTAAAATTTTGTTAAATCAGTAGTTGCAAACGGTTTGCACATTTGGTCTAGTGAGTGATTCAAAAACCTTCAAAGTTTGTCCATTATTCAATCTATTTTGATTATATTTTCTAGTAATTTCCAAAGCAAAGCAGTTTGTGGTCAAACAAGTCCTGAGGTCGGTTTGTCCGTTTGTATTCATACGTCAGCAACCCCAATTGCCTCGGCATGCGATTTAAATCGGGTTCTGGTTTAATTGACAATCAGATACATCAGTCTTGCAGATGCTTAATGGTTTTGTGCCAAATACATTTGAGTCTTACTGACGGATCAGGAATAGTTTGATTAAGAGCTTCAAAATGTATGCTTTTTCTTTTGTAACGCCTTGCGACGTTAGTCAATTGTCTACTTATTACTTTTTGTTACAATTTTACCCAAACAAGTAAAAAAAGCGTTGTTTAAGTATAAATATATATACAAATTATTAAGACAGAAATTTATTAAAATTCACATTTTATTGAAATCAACATTTCACAAAAAATGATTATTGCTATTTTTTTTGTCATCAATACTCGCGAGTTTACGATTGATGTTACGTTTGACATTTGTCTAGTTAGGTTGGTCTACTTATAAATCTGTTATTGTGGAATTATTTTCAAGCTAAGAATTTCTTTTTGTAATAATCACGTTTCATGACAGATTAATTCTAAATCAAAACTTGTTATTTCCGAAATTCAAATTTGCTAAACTTTTGTGTCAAATTCATTAACAAATAAAATTTTTATTGTAATTCAAATCAATTTATGTTTAATGTTAATTTCTCTTGCCATAAATTAAAGTTAGTATTATTTACGAAACAATAGCTTTTTATAAAAAAATAAAGCGAATTAGGATAATATAAATATAAATAAGTAATTTGCAAATGTCTTATTGTGTTCATTAGTTTTACTTTTACTCTTTTATATTTAACTAAAATTTATATTTTACAGTTGGGCACTAAGAAAATCTGAAAAGGAAAGGCACACACTATTAAGATGTGTTCACATTTACAAAAAACACAGAGTGCAATATGAAATTCGGACTTACTTCAGATTTGTCCATTTAATACGTCTAACAGGATCTACATGTGACACATACTTGGAATATATTCAGCGGAACATACCAGAAGGGTGTGCCCTTAAGGTTACCAAAATTGAATGTCAGCCATTGCCAGAACATATAACACCACCGACTACTGAATAGTTTTAAGAAAAAAGTTTGTAGTAATAGAATAAAAGAATAAATTGATGGAATGTTTTATTTATCATTTATTATTTATTATAATAATATTATAGTTATATAACCCTGCTTTGAATTTTGAGCATACGCACATCACTATTATATACAGAAAAATATTTTGAATATAACAGTGAAAATAGAACTTCGAATTTCACTATTATGTGCAGAAATTATATAGACATACTCGATGAATGCACAATTTTTTTTGGCATACATAAAAAATGTAAATAAAATTTAAATTTGTAATCATTTAAAAACAAATAAGCCATTAAAAGAGAGTATAAAAAGCTTTTTACCAGAGATTCAGTTATGCTTAAAATTAGAAGACAACCTTTTTGTTATTGATTTCAAACACCAGTCTATTGCAGGCAGAATACTAAGCCATAATAAAAAAAATCACATTTAAGCCCTTTTTAAAAGACGGAAGAAACACACAATATGCTGTAACAAATACTTTCACTTATCTAAACATTGAGTACCTATTAATAATATCAAAATAAGTATTAATAATACTGAAATATATAAGATTATTTAGTAATTAAATAGTATTTAAAATATTTATAATATTAGCCAGTCCATCTAATGTTTGGCATTAATTCATTTGGCAGTAGATAAATTTGTTATGAACTAATCGTACTTTTGCGATTGGCATACTGTAAAAATGTATAAAATAGCAAAGGCTAATTCTAGGGCATGAAACATTAACATGACCAAACACCAAATGTACTCAAGCCTAAGAATGTAAGTCTGGCATATGAGGAAGTAGCATACAGCAACCCCTGATGGTATGGTAAGTAGAACGGAGCATAGCACAGCTATTTCTGAAAAGATAAGATTAGATATAAGAAAGCATCTGATATGAAAAAAAAACATTGGATACATTGGATATATTGGATTAATTTGGTAATCAAAATTAATACAAGAGGCCAAGACAAAATACTTTAGTGCCTATTACTCAGTGTTAAAAATGGCAACAGATTTTCTTTTTTTGTTTGGTAGCTATTGTAAAATTTAGAACATGTATGATTAAGGTGGAATTTCAATCACAATGAAAATTAGTAAACAGGAATAAATAGAAAAATATTACTTCAAATATTAGAAATGGGCCAGAGATATTGACATCAACATACTTGACCAAAAAGAAATTTTATTAAATAAAATTAGCAATGGGTGTATTTCCTTATATTATATATTTTAAATGTCTAATTTAAAAAATATGAGAATATAAGCGTAACTCGTATCCTACATTTCAAAACCTTATTTACATTTTTTTATTTACCGAAGTAAACACTGTCAAACTGCTTTTTTGTGATCAATCAGTGCGCTTGTGGGAATCGATAACCAACTTCAAATTAAACGGGATGCAACCTCAAAATCGCACAAAAATCATAGATTTACATGATCTTACTCTTGCTGGCCAGATTTCCTCTTCGCCCCAAGAAAATACGCAATGTTTCAATTGTACACAGGGAACAAAATATTCCCACCTCGGTCGCTAAAGTGTCATCGGGGTACGTAACATTGATAACTTTTAATATCCCCATGGCAGTCTCGCAAACAATAAACATGCCCAAATAAAATGAATTAAGATACAGAAGTATTTCATAGGCCAGGCTGGAATTTACGTTTATGACTTTGGACATTATTGATTTCTTTGTTTACTATATTTGAAGTTAAGTGCGGGGCTGCGGGGTTTCAACAGGAAGCCGAAATCGGAACGGAAGTGACAAGTGATGTACTTATGATGTACCGTCATTCCGAACTAAAGACTTGAGACTATTTATTGACTTACTATTTGAAATCATCTAGTTTTATTTGTTAATTTTAAATAATGATTGCAATTCCGTGAATGTACATGTAGTCTAATTATATCTTGTTAAAATCTTAAAATCAGTCTTAAGGCATAGACAATCATTCCAGCGAATGCGTAGTATAATATTCATATTTAATCATGACCTGACAGTCGATGTAGGTCAAAGGGACTACTTAAATGACCACGTATTTTAAAACGAAAAAAGAACAGAAAGCTCGAATTGACCAAACCGGCACCAGGCAGTACAGTAAATAATCCCATGGGAATAAACTTTTCCATAGACAGATAAAAATGTGTTCAGCGACATCTACAGAGAATTTAAGCATAAATAGGAGTAAAAGATGGCCGCGAATTAATAAAGATAGGTTTGAAGGCGCGAGCATAAATAGAAAAGAGGCGCGTTGTTGAAAAATGTTTCGTTTTCGTTTCTATATCAGATATTTCCCACTGTAAATTATAACAAATCCAAAAGTATCTTTACTATTTATGCATGTATTGGAATTAATAATAAAACATGTCAGTGAAACCTTCACGATGATGGACTATGATCGAAGGTCTTTTCGAAGAATGTTTTTTTTATTGAAAAATTACACGTTTATAAACGCAGTCACGGTAACAACTAACACGTTTAAGTATAATGAACCAAACAGGAAAGGTTTATTTCGCACATTACGTACCTATCATAAAGTTGCGTGTTGCGTGTACAACTGCATAATAAACATAGTGAGAATAAAATCATTGCTTTCATGATTCAGAATAAATATTCTGTAATGACATATTTTGCATTTGTTAATAAATTCCAGTAAGCAATAAATACATAAATGTACCTAATCAAATATAATTCTGGTACCCCTTTTGTTCCTTTCAAAGGAGAAACCTTTAAAAAAAGCACCCGACCCCGGGTTATGTGGGATATTTAATGCACTAAAACCCTCCGGCGGCCGTCCTCGGCGTCGCGATGAGGACAACGGGATCTCAAAAGGAACACAACCGGAGTCCTCTGAGCGCTTTGCCCCATTGTGAGCCACCCAGGTGAGCAGCTGGGCTTACCGCACCGTCTGGTCTGTACGAATCTGCTAAGAAAACAGAAGAAATTGCTTCATATTGGCTGCAAGCTATTTATCTATGCTATTCGCTATATATTTACGCAGTTATAGAAAATATGCTAACGAGTATACGTATCTAAGTATCTACAAGTAATCGTTAACTGCCTGCTGGAACTAGGTCTGTTAGTGGTACCTTCTCGGCGGGGTCACGCCGGATCATCAACTTTCATTAGGTGCGCTGGACCTCATCTGATAAATGATTTAAATTGACAAGGACGTAGCTATATTATTACCAGATATTATACTAATCAAGTCTAATTGTAAGTCTCAAATCTAAATAGGTGCTTTCTTTTAGGATACTGTTGGTCTATAAACTAGGTTGAATTTGGTTTACGAGCAAGAGGTTTTGAAATTGTTTGAATTTACTGCTAAGTTATAATTTTATGCAACCATCCATAGATCCATCAACGTAGAGATTAACTGCTGGATATAGGTATCCTCTATAAGGTTTAGGTAATATCACCGCGTCTGGTACACCCGTCGGTGACGCAGTGGATATTGCCGTCCAACGAGATAGACGTTGATGGAAATCTAAGTTATAATTTTAAGCGTGCATTCAAAAATAAATAAAAATAAAGAGCAGTGATAGCCTTATGGTTGAAACTTTGCCACAATCGA